>CAUYON010182833.1:0-37144 GCA_963573935.1 Arctocebus calabarensis | reverse complement strand
TTAGAGAAATGCAAATCAAAACCACCCTGAGATACCATCTAACTCCAGTGAGAATGGCCCACATCACAAAATCTCAAAACTGCAGATGCTGGCGTGGATGTGGAGAGAAGGGAACACTTTTACACTGCCAGTGGGACTGCAAACTTATATAATCTTTTTGGAAGGAAGTATGGAGAACTCTCAAAGAACTCAAGCTAGACCTCCCATTTGATCCTACAATCCCATTACTGGGCATCTACCCAGAAGGAAAAAAATCCTTTTATCATAAGGACACTTGCACTAGACTGTTTATTGCAGCTCAATTTACAATCGCCAAAATGTGGAAACAGCCTAAATTCCCACCAACCCAGGAATGGATTAACAAGCTGTGGTATATGTACACTATGGAATACTATTTAGCCATTAAAAGAAATGAGGACTTTACATCCTTTGTATTAACCTGGATGGAAGTGGAACACATTATTCTTAGTAAAGCATCACAAGAATGGAGAAGCATGAATCCCATGTACTCATATTTTGATATGAGGACAATTAATGACAATTAATTACACAGTGGGGGTAGGGGAAGGGGAGAGCAGAGAGAGAAAGAATGAGGGAGGAGTGGGGAAAGTAAGAGCAGAGAAAGGGAAGGAGTGAGGGGATGGGGTCTTGGTGTGTGCCACTCCTTTTGGGGGCAAAACATGATTGTAAGAGGGACTTTAGCTAACAAATGCAATCAGTGTAACTTGATTTCTTGTACCTTCAATGAATCCCCAACAATAAAAAAAAAGGAGGAAATAAAACTCATTATTAGATAATGATACCAATACTCATATGGGAAACTGCAAATAATTTATAGATTTATTATGAGATTTATTAAGTTGCCAAATGTAAAATCAATATACAAGTGTTAATTTTATTTTTATGCCAATAATAAAGAGAAATATATAATTTTGAAGTTTTTCATTACAGTCCATACCAAGTTACAAACATCCAACTAATGTATGACTTACACTTACAAACAGATACCATTACAGGTAATAGGTAAATATATTTCTTTCAACTTACATACAAATTCAAATTGAGACTAAGCCTACAGAACCTATCTCATTCATAACTCAAGGACTGCCCGTATAAAGAAAAAAAAGAAAAATATCTAGAAATGACTCTAACAAGTTCTTGTAGAAACACTATAAAATTTGGAAATTCATTATGTAAGACCTAAATACATAGAAAGGTATTTGTGGGAAAGGGAGATCAGTTTGGTGAATATGCCCATTTTCTCTATGTTAATCTATAGGTTTACAGAAATTGCAATCAAAAGCTTAATTCATTTTCTGTGGAATGTTAGCTTACCCTAATGTTTGTTTGGAAGAGCAAAGGGTCAAGCATATCCAAGCCCTCCTGAGGAAAAACAAGATTGGTAGTGATGGAGGCAGTGTATTCTCTTTGATACCCAGCTTTATTATAAAATTAGAATAAAAGGCGGCACCTGTGGCTCAGTGAGCAGGGCGCCGGCCCCATATACCGAGGGTGGTGGGTTCAAACCTGGCCCCGTCCAAATTGCAACAAAAAAAATAGCTGGGGGTTGTGGTGGGTGCCTGTAGTCCCAGCTGCTTGGGAGGCTAAGGCCAGAGAATTGCCTAAGCCCAGGAGTTGGAGGTTGCTGTGAGCTGTGAGGCCATGGCACTCTACCAAGGGTGACAAAGTGAGACTCTGTCTCTTAAAAAAAAAAAACTAGAATAAATAAGGCAGCGTCATATTAAAAAAGGATAGACAAATGGATTAATGTAATAGGATATGAGAGCTCAGAAACAGTCCCACCTAGAGATGGAAACTTTATGTGAGAAGGGTGACATTTATGATTATTTCCCTACATGGGAAAAATTCAAGTCCCTACCTCACACCACACACACACACACACACAAATACACACACACACAAACTCCATGACCCTTCTGTTGCATGAGGATGCAGGAAGAAGGCAATGTCTCTAAACAAAAAAACTGCCCTCATCAGACAGCAAATCTGCTGGCATCTTGAGTGCACTACTTAGACACCAGAAATGTGATAAATAAGTTTTTGTTGTTAATAAGATTTAAAAATTCTAGATGGCCAGGCATTGTGGCTCACAACTGTAATCTTAACACTCTGGGAGGCCAAGGCAGGCGGATTCCTTGAGCTTAGGAGTTCAAATCCAGCCTGAGCAAGAGATAACCCCTGTTTCTACTAAAAATAGAAAAAGTAGCCATATTGTGGCCTGTACCTGTAGTCCTAGCTACCTGGGAGGCTGAGGCAAGAAAGATCACTTGAGCTGAGGAGCTTGAGGGTCCTCTAAGTTATGAAGCCACAGCACTCTAGCCTTGGGCAGATTGAGATTATATCTTGAAAACCTAAAAAATAAAAAAAATAAAAATTCCAGATGAATTAAGAACTTCAGTATAAGACAAAAAAATTAAACATTTAGAAGAAAATGTGGAAGAATTGTATGATTTCAAGGCAAAGAAGGATTTTTTTAAGAACATACAAATCACTAAATAAATGGAAAAATGAATAGATTTGAGTACTACATTGAATGCGATGAGTACATTGAATATTTTGATAGTGTTTATGAAAGTGTACCATGAAGAAAAGGGGAAGAAAAGCCACAAGCTTGGAGAATATATTTGCAACAAATATACCTGACAAAAATAGGATTATAGGAAAATACAGGAATATAGAAAAATACCCCCCAAATAAGAAAAATAACAATAAAACAAGAGGAAGATTGGCAAAAGACATCTTACTTTTCACTAGAGAGGAAACCTAAATGGCTCAGAAACACAGGAAAAAAATGTTCAGTGTAATGAATAATCAGAAAGATGCCAGTTAAAAAAAAAACACAATGAGAGGTTGGGCAAGGTGGCTCATGCCTGTAATTCTGGCAATCTAGGAAGAAGAGGTGGGAGCTTCACTTGAGCTCAGTAGTTCAAGACCAGCCTCCCAAGTAGCTAAGACTGCAGCACTCACCACAATCCCCAGCTAGTTTTTCTACTTTTAGTGGACACAGGGTCTAGCTCTTGCTTAGACTGGTCTCTGAACTCCTGAGCTCTGGGATTACAGGTGTGAGCCACCGTGCTGTGCCTGGCCCTAATTTCTAAAAATTAAAGCCCTTTTTTCTAAATCCCTTTGTCTTTGGGGTTCCTATTCCTCAATTGTCATTCCTCGATCTGTTTCATTTCTTCCAAGTATTTATTGATATCTCTCATCTGCTGATAACAACTCTACTGGTTTCTTAATGGCTCAGAGTTGATACCTTTTAGTCAGTATTACTTAGCTATTTGAAGGGAGAGGAGAAAATATGTCTAGTAAATATGTCATTTTAAATCAGAAATTAGGTTATCTTTACAATAAAAATCACAAGAAGAAAAAGAACTGATGTTTATTGAATATGGAAGGCTAAGCACAGTTCTAAGAAGTTTGCATGCATTGTTTTGTTACTCTTTACAACAACCTCACGCAACAAGTGCTCTTATTTTTTCCTGTTTTACAGATGAAGAAACTGAGAAACAGAGATGGGAAATAATTTGCCTGAGATCTTGGAGATAAGCAGTTGTGGAACCAGAATGTGAACACGATCAGTATGAACCCAGGAGCTATGCCCCTAATCATCTCACATACATGTAGAGTCATCCAGCCCAAAGGTCCCACAATCAATGGTGGTAGGTGAAAGTGTATAAAACCTTTACCAGACTAAAGCTCAGATTGGAAAATTTAAAAATTGCTCTCTATCAATCCAGTTGGAAGAACAGACACATATAAAACCAGCTACAAACTTAACAGGAGACATTATTTCTCCCAAAATCATGCAGCCCCTATAAAATGTGACAGTCTCCCTCTTTGACTCACTACTGCTTTCTTATCAAGGATGCTCAAGCAGGTCCAATTACTGGGGATACCCAATTGCTGAATTGCCCTTGCTTCCTGTCAGCATCCAATCCCCAGCCAATTTCCACATATCCTAATCAGAGACATCAACCAATTCAAAACTAATTCCCACTCCCTTAGTCTCTCCTCAAAATCCTTCAGCAAAAGCCAAACCTTGCAAAATATGCTTCTCCTCCTTACTATGGTTGAGCATCATTCCATTCCTCTGGAATGTCCTCCCTTGCTTCACTGAGTCAATAAATCTGATTAAGTCAGATTATAGGTTTATGCTTGGCTGTTGTGGTCAATCAGCCTTTAATGTAGGTATGTGCCTTCTTTGAGTTTTTTTTTTTCTGTTGGCCTGCAGTAATGGCCTTTCTCACAGACATGAAATAGCTCAATGGAAACCTTGAGGGAGAGAGGAGTCTTTGGGGAGAGGAGAGGTTGGAATTTGGAGGGCATATGTAGCTACTTTAATATTTTACCATCTGGTTGGCCTTAGTACCTTTATTTTGCCTGGTCTCTGGGCACTGAATCCTTCCAGGAATCTTTTCATTTTGGGGTATCAGTTTTCATCTTGCCTGAGGCAGATGCAATTGTTATTTTTGAGCTGATAATTATCTCCACCCCCTTTACTAGAAAATACCAGCTGCTTTAGTCAGGTGGAGCTTCAGGATAAGCATGTCTCAGTTGAGAGAGAGGGTGGGGTAGCCCTTAGGAGCAGTGCAATGTCCCTGAGCTAGTGCACATGAGGAAACTGGGGGGAGGGGCTGAACCTCTGCCCTAGCCTTGACCCCATTGTGGTTGGGGGGTGGGAAAGCAAACTGAGGGTGGGAAATATGATCTTTGCTTGTTGGAGCACTATTTTCTGAGCTCTACCACAAGGATTCTCAGTGGTTTGATGGCTATAGATATGTCACCATGGATGTAAGATTATTAATATTGACATTATTAGTACTCTTTTCAATTGATATTGCATTTACAACTTTTCTGAGAACCTTCTTTTGTGATTTCCATTTGACTGTATTATAGATGTCCATCCCTTCACCCTGAATCTTTTATCCTTTGAAGTAAGATGAATCTCTTGTAGGTAACAGATACCTGGCCTGAGTTTCTGTATCCAATCAGCCAACCTATGTCTCTTTAGAGCAGTGGTTCTCAACCTTCCTAATGCTGTGGCCCTTTAATACAGTTCCTGAGGGTCGCGACTCACAGATTGAGAAATTCTGCTTTAGAGGACAATTTAAGCCATTCACATTAATTGAGAGAATTGGTAGATATGGTAGTGTTATGAGAAACAAGTGTTATGACATTGTTTTTCAAAGGTCCAGTGCATATTTTTAATCCTTTCACCATTGTGAAAGTTAGGTTTTGTTTGATAAATTCTGGGTGAGTTTATTTTGGTGGTAGACCATTGTGCTGGTCATTGTGGAAAATAGGTCTGAGTATTTCCTGGAGAGCTCATATAGCTATGGCAAATTTCCTCAACATGTGGATGTCAGTAAAGTATTTGATTTCTCCATCACAGATGAAACTCAGTTTAGATGGACACAGATCCTGGGATGAAAGTTGTTTTGTTCTAGAAGGTTGAAGGTCATTGACCATCCTCTTCTGGCTTGAAAAGTTTAGGCTAAAAGATCTGTAGCATTTCTACTCATAGGTAATGCTTTTCTTAGGTCTGGCTGCTTTCAGGATTTTCTCCTTCATATGAACTTTGGAAAAGTTAATTACAATGTGTCTAGGAGATTCTTTATTTTTGTGTCTAGGAGATTATTTATTTGGATTGAGTTGTGCTGGAGTTCTGAAACTATCTACTATCTGAATTCTGTATCTCTTGCAATGCTTGGGAAATTCTCCACCAGAATGTCTTGGAGTAGAGCATCTGTGCCTTTAGGACCATCTTCTTCTCCTTCAGGAATCCCTATAATTTGGATGTTTGATCTTTTGGAATGATCCCACAACTCTCTCAGGGGTTCCGTTCTTGTTTTCCATTTTTCTGCCTCTTTGAATGCTTGGGATCATTCAAAAGCCTTCTCTTCAATTTTTGGACTCTTTCTTCTGCCTGCTCAACTCTATAACTAAGGGACTGTACTTACTGTATTTCAAAGCTCTTTGAATAATGTTTTCACTTCCTTAAGCTCTTCTATCTTTTCTCATTATGTCCATATCCTTAGTGACTTTGTCTTTGAAATTCATTCATTTCTTGAGACAAGTTTTAACTACTCTTTGGATTCTATTTCCATCTTTTCCTCTCTTCTACTCATCTTATTTGCCATCCATATTCTGAATTCTATTACTCACATTTCAGCCATTTCTCTATGAATGACATCTTCCATTGTATCTATTTTGTTATCCACTGGGGGAGTTGATCTACTCTGATTATTCACATTGCCAGAATTCTTTAGCTGGTTCTTTCCCATGAGTATTTTCTACAGTTTGGCAATTAGAACTGGTAGAGTGAGATTGGATTGGGGGCCCCAGGAACTAGAGCTAACCGGTCCTTTACCATTGAGCTGGGGCTTGTGATTGTGGCTTTTCCCTGACAGCCTTGCAAAGGTTCCTTTCAGAGCTGTTGCCAGAGACTCCGAGGACCTGCTTGGTCAGATAACACAAGCTGGCTCCGTCTTGAAGTCAGCCCGCCTCTACCCAATCCCAATGAGTCGAGGTATTAGGCTGGAAACTAAGCTGGGGAAAGATACAGACACTTGTGGCACCTTGCCTGCTACTGGGCACAGCTGGAGGAGAATATGTCCCTCTCCACTACAAAACAACTGCTGCTCAACTCAGAAGGTCACCAGGTGGACAGTCCAGGTTGAAAGCTCTAATCAAATTATCCCAAGCAGTAAAATCACTGCTTCCAAGGGATTGTTCAAAGAGTCTCAAGTGGCCAGATAGTAGGAATTCACAGGCAGTTCCATCCAGCAAACCCAATGGGCTGGAGCCTGTCCCCTCTGGTGAGTAAGGGAATCAGGAAAGTTTGCCTGCCAAATTCAGAACAAGAACATCAGTGCCTGCCCCCACTGCACACCATCTCCATGCGTCCCTCTCTCCCCACACCCTCTGCTTCCATGAGTCACTGTTTCCACACTTCCACACAAGTCACTGTTTTTGTGCTGCTGTCCAGTGGCCCACACAATACCCGGTCCTCTCAGGGAATTGTCAAACACTCTGGGCTCTGCAGGGGACAGACTTTCAGACAACCAGGTGAGGGGAAAAAGATGGACTGTGTGTTCAGAACTGCAGGGAAAATAGTTTCCCAGTTTTATACCAGGCAGGATGATGCCAAGGCTCATAGGTGGGACATCCCTGGAGAAGGAGGACTGGGGTTTAGTGGCTCTCTCCCACTGGGTAAAGTGGGAAGTTCTTCATTCCCTGCTCACTTGAAACAGGCCTCTGGCTTTGGGGAGGGGTCTCCTGTCCTCTTGGCATTCAGCTTTGTACCTGGAATTTTTTTCTTGGATCCTGTTTCTTGGAGTTGCAGCTTGTCTCAGTAGAAATTATGTGCACTTGTCTATCTTCTATCTATGCTCAGCTCCCCACCTTCAGCTTCACTAAGTCCACTGTGTCCAGTATCTCTCCCCCTGGATAGGAGCTTCTGATAAAAGTTACCTCTAGTTGGCCATCTTCCTTCCTCCAGAACCTTCATTTTGTTCTTATTTCTTTCCTATGAGATATATACAATAGTCATGATCATTTTCCCATTTCACAAATGGGGAAACTAAAGCCCAGAGAATTTGTATGACTTGCCTGCATTGGTGACAGAACAGAAATCTAAAATCAAAGTCTCTTCACTCTAGCAAAGAGATTCTCTAATTTCCCACACCAAAAGAGATCATCAAATAGTGAGTGTTGTGGGATCCATCTGATCCATATGAGCTATGGATAAGAGTGAAGTTGGGTCTTAGTGCATAGAACTAAAAGCCCTGGAAACTGGTTCTTATTTCCACATCTATCACCCAGTGTCAATCTCAACTCCAGAAGCCACCCAGCCCAAAGGAGAGAATGCAGCAGTGCCTGGGCTGAGGTTATGTAAGTGGGGGCTGGGCTGCTGCCAGCGTGTGAGTATGAAGAGGTGGAGGAGGGCCCTGCTTCTGCCCTTGCCTCCAAAGGGTGAGTGTGGGCACAGGAATGTGGAGAGGCTGCTCTGAGCCAGGCTGAGTGGTTGGAGCCAGCTCTGAACTGACAGGTTCAAACCAGTTTGTGGCTTACCCTGCACTTCAGAATGGGGTAGTGGCTGCAGGTCTTTAAATTTTTTTCCATCCCCACCCCAAACCAGGCTGTCCCACTGAGTATGAAGAGAGTGGGTACGACAGGAGGCAGTGGGTCAGAACAAGTGTGTGTCAGGAAGAGAGGTGCTTGGAACTGGAGGTCCCCTCCTTCTCCAACATAGGCCCCTGAAGTCAGCTTTCAGTCTCACAGACACTTTGGGTTCCTTCCTGGGTCTGACATCAGTTTTGTTTAACTCCATTCTGTTCTCCTGAATCCACATCCATTCTTTTTTTTTTTTTTATAATTTTATTGAATCATAATTGTGTACATTGGTGCAATCATAGGGCACAATGTGCTTCATATGCATTCAGAAATATTTTTATCGTACTGTTACAGATAGCCTTCATGGCATTTTCTTGATCACTATATAAAGACATTGATACTCTACCTTTACTTTCCTCCATTCTTTACACAGCAGCTGGAGTGAGCCTCTAAAACACAAATCAGATCACGTCCCTGCCCTGTCCTGAGACCTTCTGTGGCTCCCAACCATGCATCCCGTTCTATTGGTTCAGCATGGCCAGCAAGGTGCTACATGCCCTGGAGAAGCTGCCTCCAGCCTCACCTTGCCGCCCCCATTTGCCCCCAGCTGCTTGCCAAGCTAATCTCCACTTTCTGGAAAGGGCCCTGTGTTTTCTTGCCTCAAGACCTTTGTACATACTGTTTCACTACCTTGGAATGCTCATTGTCTCAACCTTAAGCTTTCCCCCCTCTCTAGTCCTGCTTACATTATTTAAATCTCTTAGATCCAAGCTTGGGGTCTTCTTGGAAGAAATCTAGCCCAACCCTCTGCTCCATGTGAGGTCCCATACAGTACTTTATGTTCCCACATGGTACTTTATACTTTCTCTTTAGCACTTGTCACAAGTATAATTAACAACAGCTGCTATTTATTTAATGTCTATCTCATCCTTGGCTAGACTGAAACCTCCATGAAGACAGAAGCCTATTATAATCTTACTCTACTGTCATCAGTACTTTGGGGGAGTGAGCTGATCAGATTCAATTTAATTAGTAATCATTGAGCACCTGAAATTGAGATTCAGCAAAGACTTGCTGGGCGCGTACGATGTGCCCGGCATGGTGCACTTTCATATAAACTCTCAATTAATTTATTATTAATTAGTTAATCTCAACAAAATTCATGCTAGAGTTCAGAGTTTCAAGGCTGAAGTTATCACAAGGGGATTATGCATCCTAGATGAACTCATATATGTCGAAAACACAGGCCTGGCACATGTTAGGTGCCTAACAAAGATGTATTCAATGGACAAACACATTAACAAAGCAACCTTCTGATGAAGAAGTTAAATCATTGTTTTTACAGCTGAGAAACATAAGATTCCCCAAATCACTCAGCTAGGAAATGCTACACTTGGTATTTGGATCCTGGCCTATAGAAATGTATTCAGATCCCATCCTGTGTTCCCATGCAGCTCTGCTGCCCCAGCGGGGAACTCACATAGGTAAAAGACCCCAGTCTGCCTCGAAGGAACAGGAAATACAGTTGCTAGGAAGAAGACAGACACGCAGAGAACAACCTGAAGACGTAGTTGCCTCTGATCTCATGCCAAAGAAATTGATTGGGACAGTAAATGAAATTGGAAATCAGAGAAGAGAGAGATTCACAGAGTGGTGAGGGGAGCCTACAAGGAGGGAGAGCAAGGAAAGAGTCTTCTAGGAGGATGAGATAGCAGCAGCAAGAGCAGAGAGGGGTGAGTCCAGAGGAATGGGCTCTCCACCACTGGACCTCACACATTTTGTGTAGCTGGAGGGGCAGTCCAGGGAGGATAGGTGCTGCCAGGACCCCAGGGGCCTACACAGCAGACAGAGGCTACTGGTGCTGGCAATGGGGAGTCATTTGATCAAGGGAGCAGCCTGGTGCAAGTGAAGTTCAGGAAGATCAGTCTGGGAGAGGTTGTGCAGCATGGAGAAAAGAAGAATGGAAGACAGGGTGAAGAGGGGAGGAAGGATGGAAAGATGAAGGAAAAGAGTGGTTGCCTTTGTTGTCCTCCTAGCAGGCTCTACGGGAGAAGAAATCTCATCTATGCTTCTCAGCTACACCGAACAGTATGTGCTTTTGCAGATAAAAGAAGTTGGAGTTTAAAGATGTATACAACTTGCCCAGGGTTACTTACCCAGATAGAAACTAGAACTAATACTTACGTGGTTTGCCTCCAAAATCCAGCAACTTTTTCCTTACATTTCAAGGCACATTTGACAGGGATCTCAATTAGGAGGCGATTGCAGTAGTAGGGAGGTCACAGGGCAGTGGGTTTGGATAGAGAGACTTTTCTGAGTTAAAACAGGTGTGCCTATGTCTGGGACCCAGCTCCAGAAGCATGGCAGCAGGAATGCTGAGGCAGGCTCTGCTCTGACAAGTCTAACAACGGGGTTAAGAGCAGTGAATGGTCAGTCCTGGGAGAAGCGTCCAGCATGGAGCCATGCTGAGAGTTGAATCCAGTTGAATCCAAAAGGAGATAGTTAGAGCTGGGGAAACAGCCTGCACTAGCAGTCAGGACAGCTGGGGCCTGACCCTGGAAGCACTACCTTGAGACATTGGGATAGTAACTTAACTCCCAGAAGGCTCAGCTTCCCCAGCTGTAAAATACAATTTCAAATCTCATGTTTTAAGAATCTCCAGTGTTTTAAGAACCAAATGAGATTGGGACTGTGGGCGTTCTTTGTCTACTGAGAAGTGCCTGGCTGGCAGAAGAGATGGTAGTTGCCATCAGCGATCAGGAAGGTGAGGGTAGGTTGACCCCGGGATGAAGGAGGACAGAAGACAGGTGGGCACTTCCTCACCATGGACTAGTGGACGTGCTGGCTGAGCTCTTGCCCTGCACTGGACGTATGTTACCAGCTGTCTCTCCCTCTGGCTTTATCCCTTCCAATTAATTTGCCACTCATATATTAAGTTCTCACTCTATATAAGTCACTATGCTGAGCAATTCTTATTCCAATCCTTGAAATACCCTTTTAATTTTCCTCTCCTCTGACTATCAAAAGAACTAGTAATATAAATCCATTGTACTTTTTGGCAAAAAGTGAGTTACCTATAACCAAATGTTGAGACATATTAAAATTCTTTCACATGTTCCTCAACCTGTCTCCTTTCTCTACCAAATCTCATCCTGTGCAGCATAAATTATGGATTAGGCTCATCAAGTTCAGCTGCAGAAGGAAGGAAAAGGAACAAAAATGCTTGCCAGTTTCCATTGCTGGTTGAGTTAAGATGATCCATTCTACAGGCTGTGGAGGATGGTACACATACTTTGCATTGCCACACCCAGTGGCTTATGAATTAATTTTTTCACAGAAATGCATTAGTGGGGATAGGTATTTTCATTTATTGGTGCCAGAACCTCTAAAGAAAAATAAAAGTGCTAGTGTATTGCTCAAGCATGTGCTTCATTCTTACCAAACAAAATGACCACAAACTGTCTGGCTGTAGCAGATCCATCCCAGCAGTCTAAGGTGAGAGCTCATAGTTGGGGACCTGTGTATCTACAGACATGCTTGCTGGGGACATTTACATCTTTGGCTCACTGTCTTCTGCGTACGTGTATGTGCATACCTGTGTGTCTGCTCATCCCAGAGCACTTGGGGGGTGCTGTGGGTCCCTTTTGAGATCAGGACCAGAGAGGCTAATGAGCATTCTGTGTCTGGGATCAGTCCCTTGGTACAGGGAAACAGGGGGAGAGGAGGCAGAGAGGTTGGAGCACCAGGAGTTGATGGAGAGGCAGGAAAGCAGCGGCATCTGTAGAAAACCAGACCTAAAGCAAGGTCAAAAGAGCATTTCCCTGGGGCCAGAGAGGGGAATTTTTTGCTTATTGAAAATGAAATCCTCTCCAGGGGAACATTCTAAACACCCTGACTCTCTCTGGTTACTTTAGTCCAGTTGTGGTCAATTTGTTTGGGTTCTTCTCTGTTTCCTGAGGGTGGGGGTTTGGAGAGGATGAGGGAAAAGCTGGGTTCTTCTGGGGCAACTAGGTGTTTGGACAAGTCGTTTGTGAGTAAAGCCATTCCTTATTCCTTTATGCTATGAATTTATGTTTTATTCATCCAACAGGCATCTGCTAAATTCCTGTAAGATGCCAGGCACCGTGCTAGGAGATGGGGAGCAGAGAATAATAAACACAAGTTCTCCCAATTATCTGTGACAAACCACAGAAGTCATAACCAGGACTCCTGCCAGCTGAGTCCATAGCTGAGTCTGTAGCTGGACTTGGGTAAGGAATCTGAGCATGGACATTTCGTAGCGCCTTCATTTTCTTGTTTGGGAGTTTTTCCCTTCTTAAAATTTTCTATAAAATCCTCTGAAAATGATACCTTCCTTCGCTTAGCCAAATCAAGGAGGTTGTAGGTATAGTCTACACCTAGTCTAGGCCGTAGATCAGGCATCAGGGTGATGGAAGCCATCCCAGCATAGAAGAGGAGAGGGTGGATGAGGAGCTGGGACTGCTAACCCTCGGCGTCCTGGGATCTTTCTTTCCCTAAACCTCCTGAGTCTTGTACCTCCAAGGCTCTGGGTGCTTAGTCCAATGACTGGCAGCAGTGCAGAGGCTTGGAAGTGGCCTAACAGGATGCTGAGTGGTGGCAAGGACTCTCAGGCCCCTCTCCTGGGCAATACAAGGCTCCCATAAGTACTGCCTGGAATCGGCATGTCCTGTCTGGGATCAGCATGCCTCCTGATGCTTGGTACCCAGCACAGGAAGCCTACACCCCTTCTCGCCCTCCCTGCCACACGGTTCTGCAGGAGAGACCCTTCTTATCCTCTCTACCCATTGCCTCTCTTGCACTCCTCCTTCCTTCCCTCCCCAGCCAGCTACGGGAAAGACAAGAATCCTTCCTTCTATCTCAGTGGACTTTTTGACTTCCTCCTGCCCTCCCCAGAGCCCAGGTCTCATTGGGGCTAAGACCTGGGCTCTGGTCAAGTGCTGGCTGGGCTGAGCCCTGATGCCTCTGTGTCTGAGGGGAGCCGGGCATAGGGCAGCACTGGAGCAGAGGAAAGGGTCTGGGGCCAACACCAAGAGGGCAGGAACGGATGCATGCTGACTCCTTCCTATGTGACTCTGATGGTGTGAGAGACACAGAGGGACGGAGAGGTCTCCATCACCACCCTCGCACCCTCACACAAGCAGCTGTTCCTTCCCATCCCCTCTCACATAGCCACTACTTCAGGCCCTCACTGTCCCTTTCTACGCCTCAGGATAAAATCCAACTTGCCCAAACAATGGCAAATAACGCAACCCACTTTCTCTCACTTCCCAGAACCATTTCTAGTTGAACTCTGCTGACCTCTCTGCTGCTAAACCTTGATATAACCTTCAGCTCTCCTCAGATCAGATCGAGAATAAAGGCTTCTGCCAACTGTGCTCTGGAGAGGCTTCTTCCACAGTGGACTCTGCAGCAGCTCTGGGCGCAGCCATACTCTGAGGCCCCAGAATTGGCTCTGCTGGCTTCCCTGTGACAGAGTGTTCTTTCTATCCCCAGAAAAATATGCTGCGGGATGAAGAACATGAAGAAAGAAGAAGAGGTCCTCCTGAGGCATTCAGAGGATATTCCAGGGCAGGCAGGGTGGGTGATTCTAGAAAAGCAGCACTGCCCCCAGGGCTGATCCGGGGCCCAGGAGCCCTCTCTCAGCTCCGCTCATCGCTGTGCCCTCTTGCCAGCCCAGCCACCTGCACGGAGGGCTCCTCACCTGGTCCTCAGCATATGTGCCCATCACGCTGCCACTATTTCCCTGAGAGCTGCCTGGCCTCTGTGGATTTTCCTCTCTTACTTTCTGCCCTGGACAGGTGATTAGCTTAAATAACAGATTCACCAAAGAACTTTCTATTCTGAGGAAAGCAGGCCTCTAGGAATGCTGGCTCAGGGGCCGTAACCTGAGTAAAGGTCTTGGCCCTGGCACACGTGTTTTGGGATCTGTAGTATGGGTGCAAGCCCTTCTGTCTTCTCACGTTCAGCTGGCCCCAGCCCCATCTCTGTCAGAGCCAGGTACAAAACTCCTGGGTGTGAAGAGGGATTTAGGATGAATTAAAAGAAGCTAGAGAGAATGCCAGGTCCAAACTGCACCCCCAAGCACAGGGATCTGAAAGAGAAAGGGTCCTTACTAACCACTGCTTCCTGTTCTTGCTTTTCCTGAATGGAATCCAAGCTTCTCTGCTGAGAGGAAGAGGTGTCAAGGCCAGGGTCCCATCAAAGGGCCTTTGTTCCCTGAGTTAAACATTGGCCCATTGTTTCCTCCCTGCCTGGACCCTTAATCTCGGAGGTTCCAGTTGCGATTTGGGGCTTTTGAACACAATGGTGCAGAAGAGAGGAAGGACCCAGCTCTGAGCATGAAAAAACGTAATAACAGACTAATAACAAAGCCTTTGCTCAGGGCTTCCTGTCTAAGGATGAGGGAGTTTTACATTCTTCCTTCTTTGTAAACCAAAGCCTAGTAAAGAATGTTCCCCACAACCCTTCTCAGATCAAGCATTTCATCCTTCAAAATGCAGTTCAACATCTCTTGCTTTCAGTTTGCTTCCTTTGACCGGGTCATCAGCACTCTACTCCTCAGCCCCACAGCAATTTGACACCCATCTGCCCTGCGTTCATTTGCCCTTATGTCCGTGGGGCACGTTCTTTATCTATGTGCTCCATTTCTATGCTGGGAGGCTTTCCGAAGGTGCCACTCAGGTCTTCCTGTGTGATGGGGAGCTCCCTTCCTTTCTACTCCCAGCCCAAATGCAACACACCCTGTTCTCTCAGTGTTTGTTAAACACTGATTTTAGCCACACCTCTCCCAAGGGAATTGTTTGAAAGGTCTGTGTGCAGGAGATATTAAATCAGCAAAGGGAAGGAAAGTTAGAAAAGGTGGTGGAGAGAGTTAGAAAAGGAGGTGGAGAGAGGCAACTCCCAACACTGAGAAATAGTCTCTCTCTCTCTGGACTGGACGTAGGTAGCATGGGATTTTACACAGATCATCCTTCCAACCCTTCAAAAAGCTCTGCCTTGGCTGTAGCAAATGATAAAAGCATAAGTTTCACTGTGTTCTTCCAGCCCGTGTACTACTGCCCAGGCCCCAGGCTGGTTTGTCACTGAGTCTACCTAAGAAGGACCCAAGCCATGCCCAAGTGGAGCCCCCCTACATTTCTTCAGATTCCTCCTCCATGCCCCATGTTTTCTGCTCCATACAAAACTCTGACCAACCTCAGCATTCCATGGAGCATACCTTCTGCCTTCTGTCCTCCCTGAAACACACCTCCCCAGCTCTTGCACCTGCCTACCTCAAGGGGCTGAGATGACAGTGGGAGGCAATCAGCATTCTCCTTACCCAAGGTCACTTCCAGAACATTCTTTTCTGCTTCTGTCAGTGCAGTACCACTCCTCAGTGCTCTGAGAGAGGGTGCTAAAGTTCCTTAAGCATCCTTCAGGTATTGACAGCTCCTTCAGATGCTGTAAGGATGCTGAAGTGGTTCTCACAGGTTCTGGGAATTAGCAAGGAGCACTGTGGATTTTGCTTAAACCTGTGAATGGTTCTCACAGGTTCTGGGAATTAGCGAGAGCTGTGGATTTTGGTTACTTGCATTGTTGAGAATGATTACTTTCTGCTGGGGATGTTTTTAATATGGTGACTGTAGAATGGTGAGCAAGGGGGCCTCAAAGGACCAGAAATGGAGATAACCCTGCACGCCCTTGAACCTGAATTGACCCAACCTTCCTTTCTCTGCACCTGTGCTTCCCTGAAGAACACATAGGAGTCTCTGACTACACTGGGGGTGTCAATGTCATCACCCATTTCTTCTCTGTCCTTGTTTCAAGTTAACTATATTTCGTGCCTCTACCCACATGGCTACTGTATGCCTCCTCCTCTCCTATCAAGCTCCTTGCCCTACCCCTACTTCCCTTGTTCTCACCTTGTCTCTACATCAAAAGGGAAAATACAGCCCATTAAGAGGGAGCTCCCTCCATTTCCACCCTCTACCCACAAAGTACTTTTTTATATCACTCCACCCTTTCCTTCTTCTCTCCTGACCTGGGGGTGAAGGTGCTGATTCTTTTACTCAAAAAATTCATTCTTGTTCATTAGATTTTGTTCCCTCCACTTTCCTTCAAGAGCCTTCCTCTGGATTATCACTTTTCCCATACACAGTATTTAATTTCCTCCTCTACTGACTCTTTCTTCCTAGCATGTGATCATGGTCAACTCTATTCCATATGAAAGTAAAAAAAATTATTAACTAATTAATTAATTAATTATTTTTTTAGAAACAGAATCTCGCTTTGTTGCCCTTGGTAGAGTGCCATGGCATCACAGCTCACAGCAACCTCCAGCTCCTGGGCTTAGGCGATTCTCTTGCCTCAGCCTCCCAAGTAGCTGGGACCACAGGTGCCCACCACAATGCCCGGATATTTTTTTGTTTTGCAGTTTGGCCGGGGGCTGAGTTTGAACCCGCCACCCTCGGTATATGGGGCTGGCTAACTGAGCCACAGGCGCTGCCTGAAAGTAAAAAATGTTTTAAAATACCTCCTGTACCCTTGAATCACCTTTTGTCAACTTTGCTAGCTTTCTTTCTCTCTTTGTAGCTTAGCTTAGATCTGTACTCACTGTCTCTCCACTTCCATTTACTCTACAACCTGCTAAAGTTAGGTTTCCTCACTGAACTCTCCAACAAAATTTTTTTTGCTGACATTGGTAGTGACCTCCTAATTTCCAAATCCAGTGGAAAAATTTTAAGTCATCATGATCATATTTAATGTGTCTGGGGTATTTGATACCATTGACCATGTTCTCTTCTAGAAGCCCTTTTTTTCCTTAGCTTTCAAAACATCTTTCTCTTTCTCTCCTGCATCTAGTGCACTCATTCATTCATTCATTCATTTTTATAGTTTTCTGAGTTCTAGCCCTCTGCCTGCCTGATATTGGAACAACAAAGATAAGATGAATTCAGATCATAGAGGAGCCCTCTTTGAAAAGAACCTCCTTTCATGTAATCATTAAATAAATATTTGTGTTTACTATATGCCAAGAGTTCTTCTATGTGATAGACTATGTCCTTGCTTTTATGGAGTTTACATTTTGGTTGAGGGAAACAAAAAGGAAAAAAAAAACCAGGCAAACCAATAAATAAGAAAATATCAGATAGCTGTAAATACTATGTAGAGAACTGAAATGTAATACAATGAAAGAAAAGATTGAGTGTTACCTTTGTTTTATTTCATTTTTTTTGAGACAGAGTCCATTCCATCCCTGGGTGGAATGTGTGGTGTCATAGCTCACAGCAACCTCAAACTCTCAGGCTCCAGCAATTCTCTTGCCTCAGCTCCCAAGTACGTGGGACTATAGATGTGGGTAGACATTCCAGAGGACTCATGGAGGAATGGCCCTGGGCCTCAGGCCCCTGCTCACTCAGTATGCCTGTAGTGGGTGATGAGGGGGTTCAGAATGTTTGCAAAAATAGACACAAAACTAGTTTGGGGACATGTGAGCAAAATTCATCCACTTAGCAGAGACAGGATATCAGCAGTGTTAGAAGATGATTAAAAATTACTGTTGAGCCAAGACAATCTACCCTGAAGGCTATAACTGGACCTTTCCTCTGCCATCCCCTAAGGCAATTTTGTTACCCACCTTGAGAATCGTTCTATAAATTAGTGCCTCTACCCTAATGATCTTTGTCATAATCAAAAGACCACCTGCATGATTGGGTCATGATACTATTAATTCTTTACTTCTTCATTCTGTAAACATAGGCCATAAAATCTTAAATAAAAACCTCCTGAGATTTCAAATCAGGGAAGCACCTATCTGTCTACAGGTTGATACAGTGTCTATCTCTCTGAGTCTCAGCAGACTTTTTCACAAAAACTCTACATGTTAATTTCTCAGTGCCATTTCTCCCTCCTCCTCTGGACCCTGGGTGGTTGGGAAAGTTCTCTCTTGGGGAATTCTCAGTTCCTCCTGTGTTGCAGCTCCTTTCTGCACTGTAGCATATAAGTGCCCACCACAACTGACTGGCTAGTTTTTCCATTTTTGATAGAGATGCGTCTCACGCTTATTCAAGCCAGCTTCAAACTCCTGAGCTCAAGCAGTCTACCTGCTTCAGCTTCCCAAAGTGCTAGGATTACAGGTGTGAGCTATCATGTCCAGCTGAATGTCCCTTCTAGATGAAGCATTCAGCAAAGGCCTCTTTGAAGAACTGAAATTGAATCTGAGACATGGAGATGGCTATGTAAAGATACGGGGAAGGGAATTCCAACAGAAGGAATAGCCAAGGCAGAATTCCAGAGCTGGGATGAACTTGATGTGTTTAAAGGAAACATGAAGATGGATTTGAGAAGGTGGCCCTGGGGTCCAGAAGAACAAGCTGGCAATGGGTACAAATGAAGAGCATACAGTACCCAGGAACGAAGAGAAGACAGTGACTCAAAAAGAAGGGAGCTGTCAACTGTGTCAAATATTGCCGAGAGATGAAATAAATGAGAGCAAAGAGGACTATAGGCTCTGTCAACATGGGCATTGCTGGTGACTCTGCAAAACTCTGTCTGGGAGCATAGAGGGAACAGATGCTTGTTTGAGGTGGGGGGGGGGAAAGTGAGACTGAGGTGAGAAAAGAGAGGTTGCAACTATTTCCAGGAACATTTCCAAAGGAGGAGCAGAGAGATGGCCAGAGCTTTAGAGCAGTGTTGTCCAATACCATGGCCACTAGCCAAATTAAAAATGTAAACTTAAGGGTGGCGCCTGTGGCTCAAGGAGTGAGGCACCAGCCCCATATACCAGAGGTGGTGGGTTTAGGCCCAGCCCCAGCCAAAAACTGTAAAAAAAAAAAAAAACAAAACAAGTAAACTTAAGTTAATTAAAATGAAACAAAATAAAAAATTCACTTCCTCAAATTGCTCAATAGTCACATGTGGCTAGTGGTTACTCAACTGGGCAAAGCAGATCAAGCACACTTTTATCAGTACAGGAAGTTCTACTGCACAGCCCTACTCTAGAAGATGTGGGGTTGAGGAAAGTTTTTAATTTTTTTGTTTGGTTTGGTTGTTGTTAACTTTTGGAGATACAATTTTCTCCATGGACTTTTTTTCATTACTTTCCTTCAGATATCCATGTGCCCCAGAGATCCAACCACGACCTTTGTTCTTATTCTTCTACCCATGACAGCTTCATCTTGGTTTGTGATCACCTGTCACTTTATTTGGTGGGTCCCATGATCATATCTCCTTTATGAGCTGCAGATCCACAGTCTACCTAGCTGGACACTAGGCCAAACTCAGTATGACCAATACTGACCCCTCCTTTCTCCTGGCCCCACTCCTGTAGCAATTCTATAAAGCCTATCTACTTGTCCAGGCCAGCAAAGTGGGTGTTGTTTTGAACTCCTCCTTTTTTCACTCTTTATATTTGGTCAGTCATTAAGCTGTTGATTAGCTTTGTGAAAAGGTTTATAATTATACTCCCTGCCTCTGTCTTCACTGTCTTCACTGATTTATTTACACTTTCACTTGGACTGTTGGGGACATTGTAGATTAGGTGGTAGAATACTCATATCCACCCCCTTCTTCTAGGCTGGCCTCTTCAAAGAAGCTGGAGAAGGCACTCTTACAGCCAGAGGTGACTCATGACATAGTTCTAGCCAGTGACACCTAAAAGAAAAGAGTTTCTGGGGAAGATTTTGCTTTCTTAATAACGACAGATACAGTTGCTAGCATTTTTTTCTTATCCTTCTTTTATCCTTTGAATACCTACAACATGACTGGAACCACCATTTTTGCAATCACCAAGGAAAAAGTATAGAGAATCTCAGTGCCTCTAGCTCTGACCAAAGTTCATAGCCAACCATCTTAAGATTTCTCATTATGGGAAAAAGGTAAGTCCCCATTTATTTAAGCCATAGGGCATTCTTTTACTTGCAGCCCAAAGCATCCTTGACTAATTAAAGTCTCCTAGCTGGTTTCTTTTTCCAGTATTGCTGCAGTATGTTACATTCTCCACAGTCTTAGCCAGAGCCTTTATAAAATACAAATTTGATCCTACCATTTCCCTCCTTGCAATCTTCCATTGGCTCTTCATTGGTTACTGGATCAAATTCCAACTCCTTTGCATAGTACACAAGCCTGCCACAGTCTCTTGCCCTCTTAACCTGTTATGTATCTACTCTTAGGGCACATAACAAGTATTGTCACTGGGATTAGTGGGTTTGTTTCTGGTCCATTGTATCTTTCCCCTGCCCTGACCCTGCAGTTCTTCAAAGAATTCTTGTTACTTTTCACAGAAAATGGCATATAGAAACCAAGGTCCAGGTACTAGATGTGCTCAGCCTACTAATGCTACTGAGGTGCATTGCTCCCAGGGCCCTCACAGTGGCTAGAGCTAGGAAATATGTGTATGGACATACATAAGCATCCATTCTTTTGTCTATATCTATCTATCTATCTACCTCCTATCTATCAAAATCACCTGTTCATATGGATACCTCTAATTTCATTCTAATTTCACAGGGTTTATTCCAGTCTCTGTTTTCTAATTTATTATTCTTTTTTCCAAAATAAGAAACTTATCTTCTTTTGAATCCATAATATAGTTCTATTTGTCCAATTCTGTAATACACACAAATTAGTTTCAGAATTGCTGACCCGTAAATATGAAAAACACATTTAGCAAGTAGAATTTGTCTTTTTAAAAGCATAGAGTCATAGCATGTCTTATTTTTCCCAAATTACTCAGATTAGCTCTTTTCTCTTCTAACACCCTATGTGTAGTTATGCCATTCATTCTTAATAGAAAATTCTGTTTTGTTACTGTCTGTATTCCATTTTGGATCCCCCCCGTCTCCATATGCACACATACCTTGTTATTTATTTGCTCATTCATTTATTTACTTATTTGGTATGTGAAACATTACTATGGTTTTCAAATTTCAACTGTACTGCAAAGCTACTCAACAAAGTGCAATTTCCCCATACTTCCCTTTTTTCCACTGTGTCCCTTCCCATAGTCTGTAGCTGATCAATCACATTAGTTTTTGGTTGACTCTTCCTGCATTTCTTTTTGCATAAACATTCATATACGTGTGTATTTTCTTAACTCCCCCTTTTTCTTACATGAAGGGTAATAACCTACAGATGAAAAGGTCATTCTGATCACTGAGTGGGGCAGGGACCAGGGTAGGATTGGGTGGATGTGAAGAAAATAATCTAAAACCTGCAGCTGTTATCCAGAGGACTAGGTAATAGGGCACTGGGGCAGTGGTGGTGGTGGCAGAAAGAAGAAAAGAGGACAGAGTTGAAGATGTTTGGATGACATCCCATCGTATGGTAGGCAGACTACTGAGGGTAAGGGAATGTGGTGTTTTGGTTAGGGGCCTTGGTAACTGAATGGATGGAGTTCCAATCAGTGAGATACAGAGCACTGTAAGGGGATCAGAGCTGGAGATTCCCACATGGGTTTCATATGTGTTTGGATATGTTGAGGATGAGACGTCACAGTGGAGTTAGGGAAGATAGCACAGAGGGGATATCCATGAGAAACTTCTCAAACAGAGAAATCTGCCCTGGTCTTCCAGACACTTAGATGAGAAAATGAGAGAGCAGCTCCTTGGGGAGAAAGCCCAGCTCCACAAGAAAGAAGAAAAATGATGATGAAACATTGGCAATCACTCCAGCTGCATCTTGCAGGATCCTGGGAACCCAAAGCGAGCAGTTACTCAGGTGGACAGGGTGCCCATGGGGTGATGCTCCTTCCCAATGGATTAGGGCCAGAATCACAGGGCATCCCCGACTTTTAAGGTGGGAAAAGGGAAGGCAGAAGATATGGGTTAGAACTGACCTTGTAGTAAAGTCATCTTAAAAGGCTAATGATGCCATCTTTGAACTACCTGTAACTGAAGAGTATCTCTTTTAGCCCTCTGAGACCTACCATTGTCTTTAGTTGCAAAGGACACTCTGCCTGAAAGATTGAGGCACAAGAGTCACTCCAAGAAGAGGTAAAAAAATGTCTCCTTATATCCAGATAAGTGAACAGAGCAGAGAAATAATCCAGAGGAGGCCTTGGATTACCCCTTCGGAAGAGTGTGGTGGAGCGAGTGGACAATCATGGTGTGAGTATAGGTGAGGAAGCAGAGAATGCTAGCTTCTTCTCCTCATCTACCACCTACCCATTGCTGATTATACATATATCTGACTATACACATAATTCTTCTATAGGCAGGAGGTTGGATTAGAGAAACTAAACGTTTCCTTTTGGCTCTTAGGTTCTATGGGTTTTAGTTTGCTTTAGACTATACTGTAATTATGGTGTAGATCTTTCTAAATAATGTTTTTGAACTTACTGAGACATTCATTTCTGGGCTAGCATTGATCTAGAACACAGTCCAGTTCAAATACCCCAATTTATGAGTGAGATGAAGTGACCCACTAAAGTTCACCTAGTCCAGAGCTTTCCTGGGGTACCATCCTGTTTCATATTACAGTAGAACCTCTACAAATTGACCACCCAAGGGACTGTAACATACTGATCACCATATGGAGATGGTCAACATGAGGCCTACTGTACGATACATGTGGTACATGTCTGATCTATGAAAATTAGGTCAACTTAAAGAGGTGGCCAATGTAGGGAAGTGGTGAATTATGGAGGTAAGACTGTATTTTGAACTTTGGATATGTGACAAGTGGTGAATAAGGACAATGACCCAGCTAGGCAATGAGCAAGAGAGAAAGACAGCCTGGAATGAGAACATCGCCTGTTTTTGCCTCACTCTTCACGTGCTAAGAGTCAATGACCAGGATGATAGAGATGAATTCCCCAGGCCTTCTATCAGCAGGGATTTGGACAGCTCATCCAATGCACTTCTTGCCTCCTGATAACTAATGCCCAATTCATTCCAGAAAGATACCTACCCTACTAAAAAAATGTGCCAGGAATCTTAAGACCTTTTCTAGCTTCTATCTCTTTCTGATTTTAGCCAGAGTTCCCATCTGTTATGTTTTGTTTTTTTTTTTACCCTCCATTTACAAAATACATAACTGCAGAATAGTATATAGGTCTCTGAACCACACAATGCAAGGAACTTAGAGGAAGCAAAAAGAAGTAAACTATGTGGTTACTGGCAGCAGAAGATTGACGATGAAGGGGATGCTTGGTTTGGGGATACAGTAACTGGTAACAGCCAGTTCAGCTTTCACCAAAACAAAAAAGTATCCATGATGATCTCTTTCTTTTCAAATTACAGGAAACATAGCATGGGTGAAGCTGAGTCACCTGGAGGGTGTGTCAAAACCTGGTTGTTACTTTGGACTTTTCCTATGCAGCAAGTTCTCCTATTTTCTCTCAGAGCTGAGTTGTATGAGCTCTGGGCTTCCAACCCTCTCTACATTCACCCTCTTTGAGAAGGGAGAAATAAGATCCAGAAGATAATACTGCCATTTACTGAGTAGCTACACTGTGCCAAGAACTGAGCTTTATCCATTTTATGTCACTTATTCATCTCATTGATCTTGAATGGACATTATTATTTTACTTCTTTTATAGACAAATACTCTGAGATTCAGAAAGTTAAAGTGACGTCCCCATGGTTCCTGTAAATGAGGCAGGTTGAATATGAACCTAGATCTAAATTCTCCATCTAAACATGAAGAAAGGAGCAAAGAAATGTTCCATCTGCACTCCCCTTTGGACTCTAATGGAGGTGAATGTCCTTTCTCCTGCCCATCCCCATGGCTCCTACTCTAGCCTGTGAAGTCATAGCCTCATAAGCTGACAGTATGGTCCTTCTTGGCCTACAGGTAGAGTCAGGATCAGAAGATGGAGGGATTCATCTCACACTTACAGAACCTCTACACTCTTCAATCCACACCTCCAACTCAAACCCAGGACATCAGTGAGGGCATTCTCTCCAGTCTGTCCTTTCTCCATGAGACAAGCACCAGCATTTGCACACCTGCAACACCCCAGCCTGTGAGAGTTGAGTGGGCCTGATCCCTAACCTATGTGTGAGATGGCATGAACTCCTGCCTCACGGGGTCAAAATGCAGAATTCCCCAGCAGCACAGGAGTTGTGAGTCTGAGGAATAGCTATCAACACATCTGAGCATGCAGACCCTCCTGTGCCAGGCTGGGAGAAGCCAGCTCCTGTGTTTGTCAGTTTGTGGTTGGTAGTTTATGACCAGTGGCTGCAAGATTATGGTAGAGCATAGCAAAGGTCCAAGCCAAGTGGGAGTAAGTTGTTGCTTTGATTTTCAAAATCAAATGAATGGCCTTTACAACTTCAACTGAAAATTCTCTGAAAAGGAGTATGAGTGGCTCTGACCCTCTTTTCACCTCCCACCCACTTAATTTAAGTGGGATGCAGAGCAGTCCTGTACAGACCCAGGAAGAGAGATACAGTTAGCACATGTGGGTCTGGGACCATGTTCAGGGCTTTGGGAGTTCTCACTACATCCTCTTGCCCCTCTTCAAAATGAAGATATCTGAGTTTACATTCATTATTCTATTCTTGAAGCCCAAAGACCATACTTGGAGCAGAATATGTTCTTTGAAGGACGAGGATGTGGGAAAGCATCATATTTTTAAATAACAAAGGGAGAGAGTCTCTCAGATTAGGAAAAGTGGGAAAAGGGCATGTCACTAGCATGAGGATATGGGGTGGGCTGGTGCAGGCTATTTGTAACTTTGGGGAAGAAATGACCTTTGGCAGGGTGTGGAGATACTACATATAATAGGGGGTATTTTTGACCGACCTGTGTTGGTCAGGCTCGTGTGGATGCCAGGCATCCAGATTCCTACCAAGTTTTACAGTTTTACTTCTAGCTACACCTAGGTTTCCCTACTAATCAGAGCAATTAGATAATAAAGAATAAGGTGAACTTTCCTCAGATTATGTCTTGAAATGTACACATGAAGCACCTCAGCAAAATACAGCATGACACATTGGTCCTCTGGAAGGCAGTCTTCCCCCTTTCTGGGAGTCTGTTATGCGACAGGGTTTGGCACACCTTTTGTATGTGGGACATAACCACAAGAGGGACTCTACCTAACAAAATCCAGATGTTTTCATCTGGTTGTTTGCACCCTCACATTAACCTGAAATAAACTACTTTTCAAAATTAAAAAAAAAAAATGACATGGTCTGGCTATCTGTGGGACCCCCTATCAACCCTGACAGGCCAGATCCTCCCTCAGCACCAGGAAGGAGGCCCCAGGCTTTTGGGTGTGTGAGGGAATGTGCATAGAAACTGCCACACCTGCACCCCACATGCCATTATAGGGTGGAGCCATTTGTTGTTCTTACCATAACTTCTCATCATTTGTAGAAATTCTGAGTCTTGATGGTGTTGTATTATGAGGACATGGCCCAGAAATGCTCAGTAGACATAAAGGACACGTTTCCAACAGCAGTCCCTGTACCTGCCACTCACATCTGGGCATCCTGGACTCCACCCAGATCACAACCACAGATATGATTGATTTCCTGAAAGTCATATCCGGCCATGTCTAACCTCTAAGCTTATATTCACAAGCCCACACCACCTACCCATTATACCCTCCTTGTGCTCAAGTTGTACAGCTTGGTCAGGGAATTTGGGGCACAGATATTCTGGTTGATAATGAGTTACTCTATAGCTGCTTTCCAAAGGTAAAAGCAAACACAGCACTAGATATTGTCATCCTGAACAATATTTAATTTCTGATGCTTCAGAAGATACTTGAGCAGCCTAAAAAGCCCTAGGGGTGGGTCTCTGACAGTGACTATGGTTCCTTGGTGCTGTGTGGATGTCCAAGAGCATTGGCTGAGGGGAGGCAGCAGACTGCAGGTATCACGAGCTCTGGAGTTCTGGTCTCAGCTCTGTCACTAAAAGGTAGAGTGGCCTTAGCTGAGTCAGGGCTCTTCTGAGGTCCCTCCCAGCTGAATTTCCATTAAATTGTGTTGATTTTCCACCACTGGAACTGAGGAAATTGAAAACTCCCATCCATGGCATAGACAGTCTGAAACAGTTCTTTGGTATTTATGAAGCCTCTGGACTGGGGCCCTCATCCAGTGTCAACCCAGCCCTGGGGTAAGCCAGGTACAGACTGAGATAGGAGAGCAGGAAGAATAGGATATCAGCATCAGGGACGACAGCACAGTTTCTTGTTGAATTTATCTAGCCCAAAGACAAATACTCTCCCTGGTAGAGGTAGAGGCACAAGTATCTGGTCACTTATCCTGCCTCTTCAGAATAGCAAGAACTGTTCTGTTATCAGTCAACCAAGATGTTTAGTGACAGTGATGTGTCCTATGTTGAGACTGGTGATATCAAGAAGGCAATGGGTGAAGAGATAACAAACCAACTCCTCTTGGCCCCAGGCTTTATCTAGAAGGCTCTAACTGAGAAAGGAATCAGTTGCTGGGAAAGCAATATGTGCGTCAGTCTCTATCCACTGTGGGGGCTCTGGGAGGCCCACACTTTACATGACCTTGCATTTGCACTTAATGTAACTTCTTTCAAGCCCCTGGAAATTTCATTGTCTCATTTGGCTTTTCTTTCCAGGTTTGGCCACCCCTATCTGCTCAGTTCTGGTGAGGGTGAAGTCTACTCACTGCTGTAGGAAAATCTCTCGCAAGGGCAAACTCTGACCAATGACTCTGTGTTCCATAAATAGCTTCAGTGATATATACATAACACACATGCACACATACACACACACACACACACACACACACACACACACACACACACACACTTGTGGAAATCACCTTCAGGGAAATCTGTCCTGGCTCTCAATGGCACAACACGGTGAATATAAATGTATGCTTGGACTCAAATCTCTCTCTCCCTTTCACCTTAGAGTGCCTGAGAGAAGCCTACCCTTGCCCAAGCCCCGGTCGTGAGGTGTTCAAAGCTCCTAAGTGGAGTCCTCTTCTGTCCTGGTGCCATAGGGGTCAGTGTTGGCAGTGGAGATGGCCAGAGTCTACTCCTTCAGCAGTCCTAGCTTCTTCAGGGCCTCCCTCCTGTGTTCACCAGGGACGCCCTTTGGGGAAATCTTGACACTGACACAAAGGGGTCGAGGAAGCTTGTCACGGCTCTGTCCTTGGTATGACAGGCGCTTGGAGCTCCGCTCTTGCTCCAGGTCAGCCAACTTGCCCACCTGGATACCTACAAAGTCTTTCCCCGTGCCCAGGGATGCAGGCCGGGGCCGGGAGTTACGTAGGACACTGGGCGAGACCTTGTCCAAGAACGAGGCCTTTTCCAGAGAAGTGCTGGTTTGGGGGCTGGCATCTTTCTTGGCTGAGAGGTAGCTGCTCAGCCCCACACCTGAACGCTCCAGAGTGTTGGACTTGAAGTTCATCTGTCTCAGACCAGGGATGCTGCTCTGCTGAAGAGTCAGCCCTGAGTCTTGCTGGGTCAGGGGACTATTTGCCCTTGGTGCCTTGGGGATGGAAATTGGCATGGATTTGACAGATGCAACATTCCCACGAGGGGTTTCCTGGGCAGGAAACAAAACTTTGCTTGGAGAAGACCCCTGAGCTACAGCCAGAGCAGGAGGCTGCATTGGTGAAGATCCCCGCGCGGCACCTGGAGGCTTGCCTGAAGCAGGCACCACTGCTGAGATCTGAGCTGCACCTGCAGGCTGTGCTGGAGCTGGGGCAGGGGCCAGGGAAGGGCGCTGATCATGAGGCTCCTTATTTCTGATGGAGTTGCGGGGTTTACTTAAGTGGAGGCCAGGCTCCTCTTGGTCCTGGGGTAGCCCCAGCTTCTCCAGAGCTTCTCTGCGTGCTTTCCTCTGCTCCTGCACTGATGAGGAGCCCACACCGGAATCTCCAGAGGCAGCCTCGGTGTGGCGGGACAGCCAGTTCTGGGGATCACTATGGAAACTTCTTCGGCTGCTCTTCAGGACAATATTAGGTGGCAACTTCCGGGGCTTAGGGGCCGTCACGGGAGCCAGTCGGGCATTTGGGTCCTCCCCTGATGGGAGGGGAGTATCCTCAGCTCTTGCATTCTGAGACAACATGGCAGGCTGAGGCTGTGGTTGTCTTGCACTCCCTTCTGATTCTTTTCCCTTGGCTTTTTGGGACATGGCCTCTGAAGAAATCTGCTCTCTCTTCTGGGGGCTGGCTGGTATATGGGACTGGAATGTGTGGCTCTGCTGTCCTGGTCCCTTGGGCAAGCTGTCTTCTCTACACTGCTCTGGCTGGGTGTCCCGGAAAGCCTCTGGAGGAGGGATGAGGAACTTGTCCAAATCTGGGGCAGGCCCCTGGGGGCTGGCAGGTGCCTGGCTGGGTGTACTTCTCTGGTTGACTTGCTCTGGCTCTGCTACAAGCTCCTTAGAGTCTCCAGGGACGTGGCTGTTAGCCTGGGTGGTACTTTTCCTGAGGTTCTGGTTTTGGCCAATGTGTATATTTCGTGGGAGGCTGTAGGAGCCAGACCTGAGGCCCAGACCTTGGGGCTCAGGAGGATGGGATGAGTGAGAGGGAGTCACTCTCCTTGGCTCTGGTTCTTGATGAATGGTTGTCTCCTCTGGATTTCCTGCAGGGATCAGGGAGAACACAAAAAAGTAGACAGAGGTGAGGGCCTGGCCACAATGAATGGGTTTGCTTTTGATTTTGTTGCTTTTATAAGGACAGTACTCTTATCTGGATATCATTAAGATCAATAGTAGCAGATTCCTTTTGACTGAGGATTAATTTTTCATGATGGTTGGTAAAAGGGTGGACTCCAATTGCTCCATGTCCTTGATCAGGCTCTCCCTGACCTTCTATGGAGACACCAGAGTTGGGGGTAGACACAGGACGGTTCCCTCCAACTGTCTTGGGGCTCCCAGGTAACTGAGACCAAGGGAAGCATATGAACAAGCAATTTTCTCTTACTTTGACCAGGCTTCTGCCTTCTCCTACTTTTACTTTCTATGAGTACCTGGATGATTCTGGAATAGCCATAATGTCCTCATACCAGACAGGGACAGGGCTTCTTTCCTTACAGCAAGCCAGGCATGTGCCCCAATCTGCTGGTGAGTCAGCCCCAAGGCCTGCAAATCCCTATGTCCCCATTTACTGCTCTATCTCCAGGGAGGGTCTAACACATTCTTTTTTTTTTTGTAGAGACAGAGTCTCACTTTATCACCCTGGGTAGAGTGCCGTGGCGTTACACTGCTCACAGCAACCTCCAGCTCTTGGGCTCAAGCGATTCTCTTGCCTCAGCCTCCTGAGTAGCTGGGACTACAGGTGCCCGCCACAGCGCCCGGCTATTTTTTGTTTTTGCAGTTCGGCCGAGGCCGGGCTTGAACCTGCCACCTTCGGCATATGGGGCCGGCGCCCTGCTCGCTGAGCCACAGGAGCCGCCCCGGTCTAACACATTCTAAAGTTTGCTAAATGAATAAATAAAAGAAATTTGCATCCAGGAAGATGGGAAGGCCCTCTTTTTCGGTCAGTCCTGGGTGGAATGCCTAGGTGCACAGAGCAGAAGCAGCCCCAGGTTCTAGCTCAAATTCCTCCGTGTGACCTTCATCAAGTACTTCACTTTTTGTGTCTCTGAGTAAGCTCCAAATGATATGGACAACTTAATTATTTGACCTGAGACTTGACTGGTATTGCTGTTAACTTTTCAAGGCTGTTTTAACTCACTCTGACATCAGTGAGATTGTCCTCAGGAGTAAAACGCTCCTTACATCCTGGGATGTATTGCCCCATACTCGAGGCCTCACTGGTGTGCCAGCCTGTCTTCTTCCACTAAGCCTGAACTTGACTAGCTCTTCACACTCTCCATCAAACTTGAGGCACACAGCCCACTGCACTTGGGAGAGCCCTTCTCTCTTATTATCTCCTATGGCCTTGTCCTGTGTGTCACCGGGATTATAGCCCCACAGTGGCTTGGTCTCTCCAGAGACAACTATTTTGTCCTCCCTGTCTCCCTTCCCCGCCTCTGTGGTCAGAGCTCTTTAGAATTGTCCATAGGTGGATGGGAGCTGGTCAATCTGCGTTCCCTCCCAGGCCTCAGGTCATGAACAGACAGAATCAGCAGGCCTGTTGGTGGTTTCTCCTCTCCTCCAGAGACAGGCTTTATTCTAGCCAGGAGAATGGCGAGGAGTGCAGCTGTTCCTTCCTTCTATGACCTTCAAAGCAGAGGGCGGGAGAGGCAGAAAGGGTCCAGAGGATGCACTGATTTTCTGGGTTTCCCAGAGGCCCTGTCCCAGATAGTCTGTCTTACCCCAGGCAGTAGGCTGGGTTATGGGCAGTGCTAGGGATCCTTGGGGTGTTGTGGCCGGCTCAGATTCGTCAGTGGACAGTCCGCTGTCAGCCTCGGTGTCCAATGCACCAATGGTTTCCTCCAGGAAAAGCAGACACTCTTTCTCTTCTGCAGACAGGAAGTCGTAGCTACCATCACTCTGTGGGGGAAGAGAGAGGAGAGGAGGAAGGGGAGGGAGGGGGAGCTATGAGAGGGAGCTCATTCAGCAGAAACTGGCGGGGCCTGAGAACCTCCCTGCCATGGGGAAGGAATGCTGAAGGGCTGGAAACCTTCCCTGGTGCTACTCTGAGAACCAGCCAGAGTTGCTTCCCTGTACAACAGGTGCTAGGGAGAGCACGACCACCAGGCAGCTGGCCCACTAGCACCCTGCTCTGCTGCTGGCCAGGCAGATGGCAGGGCCCCCTCTTTTGCTCAGTCCTAGGTGGAATGCCGAGGGGCACAGAGCAGAATCAGTCCCAGGTTCCAGTTCAAATTCCTCTGTGTGACCTTTGTCGAGTACTTTACTGTGTGTGTCTCTGAGTTAGCTCCAAATTATATGGGCAACATAATTATTTGACCCGAGACTTGACTGGTATTGCTTTTACCTTTTCAAAGTACTTCTGCATACTTGATCTGATATGTCAAGGACAGTATGAGGACAAACAGGAAATACAACCCAACTACAGGCTGCCAGGCCAATGGGAACAGGGGCATGGCTAGCCACAGACAAATACACTAAATAATTTACACTTGACTTTGAGTTGCATTCCAAACAGGATTTCTCCCCTTGTATATTTGTTTTCTTGATGACATTTGGCTCTGGCTAACATTCAAATAAGTATGAATTTTTTAAGCAAATATTAGCTTACTGAGGGAAGGAGAAAGGGTAGGGAAACTGACTGGTATGGGGAGAGGGGAAAGTAGCTTAGTATTAAGTAGATATTCAAAAAGAGAGAGCAAGCACATAGGGATATTTGGAAGCAAATACTATGGTCATCTCAGATGGTTACTGTCTATACTCTACCAAGGCAGGAAGGTTGATAGAATATTTATTCTTCCAAGGAAGAGGTTGACAGGAAAAACAAAAGGACAAATGTGAATATAAGTAATTCAACCTGAGTCTCTTCTTGGCGTCTCCATCATTCTTCTTAACACTTGGGACACTTTAGCGTTGGATATTCCTCAGACTTACTAAGATGGCCAGGAAAGATTTTGAGACAACTCTAAAAGTATCCTGCAATGAGGGAAGAGGGGTATTGAGCAACCTTTCCAGTTGTCTCTGCTCCTTAAAGAGCTACTTGTCAGGTGACTGGCTCGGGTCTATGTGGTAAGGAAAGTCCCAAATACGGCACTTGAGGGCCCTGAAGCCAACTCTAAGAGTTAGTCATTGAAAGATCTCCTTTATTTTCCTCTGCCTCCTAACCTAGCCTCACCAAGGATAAGCCAACTCTGAATTTCTCCTTTGTAAATGACTCACTTTGAAAATCTTTAATCCCTGCCACATTCTGCATCCAGTGGTATATGACTATTCATAATGGCTTCAGCTTGACAGAAACAGAAAGATGTCTCTGTCTATGGGCCTATCATCTAGGGTCAAAAAGAAATTATGTACAGATTGCCTGTGCTTTGGATTTGTGTATGTGTGTGTTGCTTTTTCTACTCCACTTTTAGATATCAAAATCCATTGAGTATATTAAACATCCTTTACATGCAGCAGAAACCTTTATAATCCTTAAATTTTCAAAAACGCCTATAGGATATAAAGCATGAAAGTCTAAATCCTCTAGCATACTTATGCACGTGACAAGCGTGAACAACAAAGCAATGCTTCCATGAGGACACGGGGCAGACTTACTCTTTCACAATAGCTCTACAACAACTGAGATGTAAATTCCAACAAGCCTGAGCAAGAGTGAGATCCCATCTCCACTAAAAATAGAAAAAGTTAGCTGAGCATTGTGACAGGCACCTGCAGTCCTAGCTACTCAGGAGGCTGAGGTAGGAAGATCGCTTGAGTCTAGGAGTTTGAGGTTGCTGTGAGCTAAACTGGTGCCATAGCACTGTACCCAACAGAGTGAGACTTGGTCTCAAGAAAAAAAAAATGCCCAGAAAAATTACAATTTATACATAGTGTCTTTGGAAGAGTCTCAGTTTCTGCTCCTGGATAGACTATTTCTTTTCTACGCAGAGGCATATGCTAGGTGCTTTACCTCTGTCTCATATTATTCCCCTCAAAAAGCCAAGGAATTCTGTGTGAACTTTATCCCTGTTTGAAAACTGAAAAGACTAGTAAGTTTAAAGAAATTTGACAATTTTCCCAAGGTCATATAGCTTATAAGTAGAGAACTCAGATCTGTTTGGCTTCAGAATACAGACGCTTAAATACTCTATTTTCTTTGATCTTTGTAACAGACTGCAGTAGTGCTGCTCCTGGCAGAGAACTTCCAGAATCCATATGTTACAAGAACCTAAGTTCTGATTTCCACCATGACCTCGCATAACTGGCCTGCTCTCTCTCCTCAAGTCAACCTTCCAACCTAATGAAAATTCGAGGTGGGGGAGGAATGTCTCATTTGTCCCATTGCTCTCTAGGGTGTCCCACCCTGTTTTCTACAGCACCTGGGCTGACTCAGAGGCAGAAAGCACCCATTGATATTGTGATTCACTCTCTGACGAGGAAGATGAAAGAGAAGGTGCAGCCAGTGGGACAGGCGGGAGGGCAGGGCAGGGCAGGGGTGCGGAAAGCAGTCCAGATTGCAGAAGGGAGGGTACGTACAGATCCAGAGCGGGTGGAGGTGGTGCTCATCATGCTGTCACAGCTGCGGACACGGGTCACAGGTTCTGAGCCAGGCCCCGCTGGCCACAGCCCTGTCTCAGGCATTGCCCGAAACAAGGTGCAGGGTTGGCAAAGGGGGCTCCCAGAGGGGAAGCGAAGGGAAGCGAAGAATGTCCCAAGCTGGGCCTGAAAAGAGAAGAATCAAAGCCACGTATGAGCCCAGGCTTCAGCAAGGCTCTGCCCAAGCCCTAAAGCAGCATGGCGGCGAGGACACCAAGCAAGCAGAGAGCTCCCGACACCCCCGGCCTGCCCGGAAGGACACATGAGCTGGCTCAAATACATGTAGAACAGATTTAGGTGGCGGAAAAGCATCTAATCAGAAAGAGCTTCTATCATTTCTCTTAATTTTTCTCTGAATTTTCCCTTCATTTTCATTACTATAAACAAATAAATAAATATAGGAGTTAATAACTTGGGTTCTGGAGGTAGCTAAGTTTGGGTTCAAATCCCTATCTAATCATTTACAGTTATATGACTTGAAAGAAATCACTCTTTTGAGTCTATTTTTCCTGGTGAAATAGAGTTAATGTTAAGATTAAATGACAGCACAGTTTATATGGTTCTTTTCTTTTTTTTTCTTTTTTTTTGCAGTTTTTTTTTGGCCAGGGCTGGATTTGAACCCGCCACCTCTGGCATATAGGGCCAACGCCCTACCCTTTGAGCCACAGGCACTGCCTTACTATGGTGCTTATAATAAGAAAAAGATAAGATCTTTCTAAGATCAAACGAACTTGACTCAAGAGAAACAAGAGTTCAGAAAGGAAGGGCTCCTGCTTAATGGGAGACAATAGATAGACTTGAGAGAAGGGATGGAGAACTTAACTGTACCCAACTCATAGCATTGTCAAGAAAATAAAATATAATACTCCATATAAAATACTTTGCATAGTGCATGGCCTAGAACTTGCTAGCTGCTAATATAGTTAACAACATCACAACCATCATTATCTTCCTAGTCTGGGACAGCTGAACAGGATACCTGCAGGGGTTAAAACCTATTTTCTCTCTAGTGCATTATCTCCTCTGTTGTTGCATGTATTCCCAATGAGATTCCCTAGCCTGTGTCAAATAAAGAAGAGAAATGTCCTGGATAGCTTCCTCTCAACTCTGACTCCTTGACGAGGGAAGGAGAAAAAAAGTTTCAAGTTCATTATGACAATAGTAGTAGCAAAGGAAGGTAGTGCCATCATCCCTTTGAAATTCCTAAAGATTTTCATATAACTGTTTGTGGAAAATACCAGAATTGGGCAAGCACTCCCCTCTGTTAAAATGAAATTCTAAAGAAGTAAGATTAAAAGACAGTTCCAAGGCCAAAGAGAGAGCTGGAATTAGAATAAAATTTATCTGATTCCTTATAATACCATGCTACATTTTCCACCATGTTTTCTACCCTCTTAACCCTAGGTAAAAATATTCTAAAAAAATGCATTGTATTGGAGATCTGGGGACTTGGGGTTTGGATGCCAGGGCAGACGTCCCTTTAATTATTTCCTGTGCTGAAGTCAGGTTTGGGCTGGGTAGGGTGAGTCAGCCTTCCAACTCTACAGAGCTGGCAAGTATAGGGCCTCATGGAACTCTTCTTCTGTTTGGGAGGAGTCCCCAAGTGGGGCAGGCAGGAGTGGCAGGGCACTTGGGGAAGAAAAGGGAAGGTCCTTAATGAGCCAGACACGTGATTCATGAGGGTCCAGAACCTCTCAGTAGATGATGGGACCTGAGGGGCAGAGACATCAAAGAAGCCCAATGAGAAATCAACACCAAGTGAGAGAGCTCTTAAGAGTTTTTCATGAGGGCTCCCCAATACCTAGAACCCCAAGGAAATAGGAACATGAAAAATCACCTGCATGAAGTTCAGTCATCTCAGCTATCTACTCTGCTAATGACTGCCCAGGTACAGATAGTACACGTTCTAGCCCATTCCTAATGTTCTGTGGGGCTGACACCTTTATGGCAAAGAAGATCCATCTCTCATAAACTAAGGCACACAAAAAACACCAAAAAATGCTGGAGGAATGGACTTGTCATCTTTTCTAGTGTCTATTGAGTTGGGCTGTTTTTTTCATTTTTTTGAGACAAAATCTCACTATGTCACCCTGGGTGGGGTGCCAAGGCATCATAGTTCATAGCAATCTCAAACTCTTGGGCTTGAGCAATGGTCTTGCTCAGCCTCCTGCATAGTTGGGACTATAGACATTCATACTATGCCTGGCTGGTTTTTCTCTATTTTTAGTAGAGACAGAGTCTTGCTCTTGCTCAGTCTGGTTTTGAATTCCTGAGCTCAAGCAATCCACCCACCTCAACCTCCCAGAGTGGTAGGTTTACATGAGTGAGCCACCTTGCTCAGCCTGGGTTGGGCTTTTGGAAGGCTTTCTCTTGGTTTCTAATCTATTGCTATAAGCTTTTTCTTAGATACTTCATTTCTCAGAGAATACATGGCTTGGTAGAATTTGGTGAATGTTCTTAGTTAAACTAACATGATACCTAATAGGCACCAGGGGTACAACACTGTACAAGACAAAGGGATATTGTTGTCAAGAAGTCAGTGAAGATCTAAGGGTCTAATTTTTGGCTCCAGTTTTCTTATCTATAAACTTGAGGCAATAAATACTTAAAAGTGACTCAGTATAATTAACATAATATTTTCTGTGAATGAGTGAGCAGATGCTGCCTCTTACTTTCAGAGAAAATTGCTACCCTTGTTCTTCCAACTCTGCTTCAGACTTTACCGTGGTTAGCTAGCTCTCCTTCTCCCCAGGGAAGCCTAGCACACTCTCAGACAGAACCTAGGATGTCCTGAAGCAGCTGGAAGAGATAATAGGCCTAGTGCTGCTCCCAAGAGCACATGAAGCCCCAGAGCTTACCTACTGCTTTCAGACATGCTAATTAGACCTGCAGAATAACATAGTGATGACATAGGCAGGATGGGACATTTTCCTCATTTTACAGATGAGAAAGCTGGGGCTCTTCCCATAACTCCTCCCTAACGGAAGAAGGGAATGACCCACACATGCATATACAGGGCAGCTCTCCAGAGAGCATCGTAGGGTCCAGAAGCAACGGGGCGTACACCCAAGAAGGTTCACTGGCCACCCCTGACTGAATATTGGAAGCCGTAAGGTCGCTCTTCTCCTATTACTTCATACCTTACTCTGTAAATTATCTGGTTCAGCTTTATACTCTCAGACCAGTTTATTGCCCAACACTAGGTATTTCTAGAGTAAAGAAATGGTACCAACTGCCACAGGAAGAACATGTCGACAGGCGCCACATAATCACGGCAGAGAGCAATCAACTTGAAACCAAAGCTGAGTGAGCTCACAAGTGCCGGTGCCTCTTCTCCACACCTAGTTTTCTGATTCAAAGAGTTGGAATGGTTAAAAAAAAAAAAAAAGCACTCATTTCCTTTCACCAACTTTACAACCTTTAAACTTGGGGCTATTTCAGGGTAGCCATCGAAACCTCCAATATTGATATTTTATTTCTGCCTGATAAGAAGCCTGAGAAATGAAAATAGAAGATGGCGGACGAGTAACAGCTTCCTGGCGGCTGGGCACAGTGAGACTGGGGAGAGAGGACTTCAGGCATCTCTGCCAGGCGGGATCTGCCCAGAAACTTCCCTTTGGGAACACAGGGAGACAGCGTGAGGCTTCTGGACACCCTGCGGAAGGCTAAAGTGGCGGAGATTGGGCAAGTGGTTGCGTCTGTTCATTCGGTCTGATCCTGTCGGTGACTGTGGGTGGGGCAGCAGTGGGACTGCAGGCTGGAAGGGCCTTGCCTGTGAGCTGTTTAGGTTTCTTTTGGACTTGGCACTTGGTTGAACTGCCTTGGGAGAACCTGGGCAGGAGTGTGGGGTTTTTTTGAGTGTTGCCTGGGGCCCCAGACTGGGCCACCAAGCCAAACGGAGCTACCAGTGTTTGGTGGGGGCTGTGTGGAGCCATTGTGGGAGAACTGCCCTGGCAAGCTCCA
>CAUYON010182831.1:0-27210 GCA_963573935.1 Arctocebus calabarensis | reverse complement strand
AGCCTCAAGCTGTCACCCTGGGTAGAGTGCTGTGGCATCACAGCTCACAGCAACCTCCAATTCCTGGGCTTAAGTGATTCTCTTCCTCAGCCTCCCAAATAGCTGGGACTACAGGTGCCCACCACAACACCTGGCTATTTTTTTTTTTGTTTGCAGCTGTAATTGTTGTTTGGCTGGCCCGGGCTGGATTCGAACACACCAGCTCAGGCGCCGAGCCTCAAACCCCATTCTTGTACCATTTCCTGGGCTTCTTGCCCTTGTGCTGTCTCTGTTGTACACTTGTAGAAGAGCTTGTTAATAGGTAGCACATTATAATAAAGACATTAAACCCTACCAAAATATAAGAACCCATCATTTATTGCTATGCAAAGCAATTATCGAACAACTAAATATTTATTAGAAAATAAGTGTGAGGACTTGGCACCTGTGGCTCAACAGGCTAAAGTGCCAGCCATGTACACCTGAGCTGGCGGGCACCTGTAGTCCCAGCTACTTGGGAGGCGGAGGCAAGAGACTCGATGAGCCCAGGAATTGGAGGTTGCTGTGAGCTGTGATGCCACAGCTCTCTATCCAGGGTGACAGCTTGAGGCTCTGTCTCAAAAAAAAAAAAAGAAAAGAAAGAAAGAAAAGAAAAAAGTGTGAGGACCTAAGTGATAAACCTAAGTATTTATCAACGGATGAATGGATAAAGAAAAAGTGATACCAGGCAGTGCCTGTGGCTCAGTGAGTAGGGCACCGGCCCCATATACCGAGGGTGGTGGGTTTGAACCCATCCCCGGCCAAACTGCAACAAAAAAATAGCCAGGCGCTGTGGCAGGTGCTTATCATCCCATCTACTCTGGAGGCTGAGGCAAGAGAATCGCCTAAGCCCAAGAGCTGGAGGTTGCTGTATGCTGTGAAGCCATAGCACTCTACTGAGGGCGACAAAGTGAGATTCTGTCTCTAAAAAAAAAAAAGAAAGAAAGAAAAAGTGGTACCTATACACAATGAAATACTATTCAGCCATAAAAATGGATGAAGTCCTGTCATTTTCCACAATATAGATAAACCTAGAGGACAATCATGTTAAGTGAAGTAAGTGGGTCATGGGACAATGCATGATCGCACTCCTGTGTAGAAACTGAGAGTCGACCTTGTAGAAGCAGAGACCAGAACAGTGGTCACTAGATATCTGGGAGGGAAGGAGCGGGAGGAACACATTCTGGGGTCCGTCCTCCTGCATGGTAGCGTGACTATAGTGAACAATAATGTTTCATATACTTCACAATAGCTAGAAGAGAGGACTTTTTTTTTTTTAAGACAAGTTCTTATTCTTTTGCCAGGCTAGAGTGCATCAGCATCATCAGAGCTCATGGCAGCTTCAAATCCCAGGATTTAAGAAATCCTCCTGCCTCCACCTCTCCAGTAACTGGGCTTTCACACTTGGGTAATTTTTCGATATTTTATAGAGATGGGGTCTTACTATGTTCCTCAGGCTGGTCTTGAACTGGCCTCAAGCCGTCTTCCCACCTTGGCTTCCCAAAGTGCTAGAACTACAGGTGTGAGCCACAGTACTCAGCTCAGAAGAAGATTTGGAATATTCTCACTACGAAAAAATGACAGGTGTTTGAGATGATGGGTATGCTAATTACCCTGAGTTGATCATTACACAATCTATATAAGTATGGAAACAGCACATCATGCCCAGAAATATGTATAATTGTCCAAATTAAGACCAAGAAAACCATCAAACAATGAGCTTATATTCTATAGCTACTTGAACCCCTTTTATGTGTTAGCCTGTGTTGTTCAATTTAGCAGCCAGGTACGACTATTGAGCATTTGAAGTGCTAATCCAAATTAGAATGTACACATAAAGTATGCAGCAGAATTCAAATCTCAGTTATCAAGAAAAGAAAACTGAATTGCCAGGAACAGTGGCTCATGCCTGCAACCCTAACACTCTGGGAGGCCAAGGTAGGTGCATTGCTTGAACTCAGGAGTTCAAGACCAGCCTGAGCCAGAATGAGACCCCATCTCTACTAAAAGTAAAAAAACTAGCCAGGCCTAGTGTCACATGTCTGAATTCCCAGCTACTTGGGAGGCTGAGGCAAGAGGACTGTTAAAGCCCCAGAGTTTGAGGTTGCTATGAGCTATGACGCCAAAGCACTCTACCCAGGGCAATGTAATGAGACTTTGTCTCAAAAAAAAAAAAGAAAAGAAAGAAGAAAAAGCAATATATATAGTGCTTTTATACATATATATATATATATTTTGTTTTATTTTGTTTTGTTGTTGTTTTTTTTGAGACAGAGCCTCAAGCTATTGCCCTGGGTAGAGTGCCGTGGCATTATAGGTCACAGCAACCTCCAACTCCTGGGCTCAAGCGATTCTCCTGCTTCCACTTCTTAAGTAGCTGGGACTACAGGCACCGCCACAACGCCCAGCTATTTTTTGGTTGCAGCCGTGATTGTTGTTTGGCGGGCCCAGGCTGGATTCAAACCCGCTAGCTCAGGTATATGTGGCTGGCTCCTTAGCTGCTTGAGCCACAGGTGCCAAGCCTATATGTATTTTTTTGAGACAGTGTTATTATGTCACCCCTCAATACAGTGCCTTGCCATCAGAGCTCACAGGAACCTCAAACTCTTGGGCTTCTCTTGCCTCAGCCTCCCAAGTAGCTGGGACTACAGGTGCCTGCCACGACAGCCAGCTATTTTTTTTTTCGTAGTTGTCATTGTTGTTTAGCAGGCCCAGACTGAGTTTGAACCTGCCAGCCTCAGTGTATGTGGCTGGCGCCTAACCACTGAGCGACAGGCGCCAAGCCTGAAAAAGCAATATAAGGGGCTAGGCTCAGTGGCTCACACCTGTAATCCTAGCACTCTGGGAGGCCAAAGTGGGTGAATCGACTGACCTCAGGAGTTTGAGACTAGCCTGAGCAAAAGCAAGACCCTGTCTCTACTAAAAACAGAAAAACTACCAGGCGCAGTTGTGGGTGCCTGTAGTTCTTGCAGCTGGGGAGGCTGAAGCAAGAGGATCACTGTAGTCCAAGAGTTTGAGGCTGCTGTAACAGCTTTAGCAGTCTCTACTAAAAATAGAAAAACTAGTTGGGTGTTGAAGAGGGAGCTGAGTGCTGTGGTGAGAGCTGGGTGGTGTGGCGGGCACCTGCAGACCCAGCTACTTGGGAGGCTAAGGCAATGTGATCACCTGAGTTTGAGGTTGCTATGAGCTAGGATGCAATGGCAGTCTACTCAGGGTGAAAGAGTGAGATTCTGTCTGAAAATAAAAATAATAATAGTGATAATAATAATAATTTCACCTATTTATTATTTTTTTTAATTTATTTTTACTGTTTTTAATGTGACTACTAGAAAATTCCTAATTATATACACGGCTCATAATTTACGGCTACTGGACAGTGCTGTGCTAGACAATACGTACTACGAATACAAATTCAACTCAGCCAGAGGGCCTGTCCTCAAGCGGCTCCCAATTCATCCAGGAATGGAGACTAATTGTGATCTAAGCGAAGCGCTCTCACAGCAGTGTAAGAAACCATCAAGCTACTCCAGTACAAGGAAAGAAGTAATGGGGGAGAGGCATGGAGGAGAAAACTGACTTTACAGGAAGGCATTTAGTGGGGTTCTCTGCCTAGTGCAGGAAGCTACTTGGTGCTGCTGGATTTTATGCGCAGTAGCTATGTCTGAAGTGCACACAGAGTGGTCACAGGACGCCCCAGCTGCCGCAGTCACTTGGGGCTGGATTGCTGAAAGGCCTCATGGGCTCCACGGGATACATTTGGATAAGCTTTTAGGAAAAGTAAAGGATACAGGACAGTAAGAGAAAGCAAACCCAGCCAGACTTGGAGAGATCTGAGGCTTGTGAGCGCCCAGGGCCCTTTGCCGGTCACGCAGGACATAGTTGGGAGTAAAAACAATCAAGGTGCTAGCTGCTGTAGTCTCGGGGAAGCCAAGGCACAAGTTTACTGAGGAGCTTTCTTACACTCTGCAGCATTAGCTGTAACCAGGAGAGGTCACTGGTTAAACCAAGTGCATCTTACATATATGGCAAAATATGGTGTAGACAAGCTAATAGAGGGGCCTCGAACTTTTATTGCTTTATGTTTTTGAGAGTCTCGCTCTGTTGCCCTGGGTAGAGTGCCATGGCGTCATCGTAGCTCACAGCAACCTCAAACTCCTGGGCTATAGGCATCCACCATTGCCGCCCAGCTAGGTTTGGTTTTTTCTATTTTTAATACAGACAGGGTCTTCATTTGCTCAGGCAGGTCTTGAACTCCTGAGCTCAAGTAATCCACCCAGCTTGGCCTCTCAGAGTGCTAGGATTGTAAGCATGAGCCACCGCACCAGTCAAGAACTTTTAAAAAGCACATTATCAATCACTAACTAGTACATTTTACATTTCATCCTTATCTTGGCCACGGGGCCAGGCTTCCAGCCTTCTGTGCAGTAAGTATAGAACTACTCTAGTCCAACAAAAAGGCCATGGTGCCATTCAGGTTGTCCACAAAGACAGAACGATTTAGGAATGAATGAGGAAAAGGCTGTCCCTTTTCCTAATCCATAATTAGGATGGTCCCTAATTATCCCTACATCCTAATATTTATGCTCCCTCACTTTGAGAGTGGGCTGGAACTCTGTGACTCACTTCTAACAAACATAATATAGGAAAAATGATGGATGTCACTTTTGAGATTAAGTTATACATAAAAACTGACTTTTAGCTGAGTGTGGTGGTTCACACCTATCATCCTAGTGTTAAGATTGATAGGGTGGTTCAAGGAGGTAATTACTGAAATAATTAACAAAAAACAAACACAAACTCAAGCAAAGTTTATTAATAACTTGCAGCAAGTAAGGCCTTGCCCCATTGGCTGCAGGCCCTGTGGATAACTTAGCCTTTTTTATACTTGATTTTAGGGAAGTATCAACTACTTTCTGGAAAGTCCCGTTTGCCTTTTCTGTTCACTGATTGGTTTGCCTAAGGTCTTGGCTAAGCTGATTTCATGCTATTCTTGACTAACTTCCTCTTTGGAAAGTCCCCACGATATTAATAAGGCATTGATTAACTATAGGGCATTCACCTACTTCTCCTTTTCTTGTTTTTATGGAAAGTTCTGTTGATCAATCCTTTTCTGGAAAGCATGGGGTATCATTCAACCTTATTTCTCAAACTTCTCAACCACAGTCTTAGTCAATTCTGTTCTAAAAACAGCCCAGAATGGGCCCTGCACGGTGGCTCATGCCAGTAATCCCAGCACTCTGGGAGGCAAAGGCACCGGGTGGATCACCTGAGCTCACAGGTTCGAGACCAGCCTGAGCAAGAGCGAGACCTCGTCTCTTGCTCTACCAGGGGCGACAAAAGTGAAACTGTCTCACAAACAAACAAACACAAAAAACGGAGCTCAGTGCCTGTGGCTCAACGGGCTAAGGCACTAGCCACGTACGCCTGAGCTGGCGGGTTTGAATTCAGCCTGGACCTGCCAAACAACGATGGCTGCAACCAAAAAATGGCCAGGAATTGTGGCGGGCACCTGTGGTACCAGCTACTCAGGAGGCTGAGGCAAGAGAATCGCCTAGGGCCAGGAATTGGAGGTTGCTGTGAGCTGTATGACGCCACGACACTCTACTGAGGGTGATAAACTGAGACTCTCTCTCTACCAAAAAAAAAAAAAAAGAAAGAAAGAAAGAATAAATAAAGCTGAGGTTATGGCTCGGCACCTGTGGCTCAACAGGCTAAGGTGCCAGCCACGTACATCTGACCTGGTGGGTTTGAATCCAGCCCAGATCCACCAAACAATGGTGGCTGCAACCAAAAAATGGCCAGGCGTTGTGGCGGGCACCTGTAGTCCCAGCTACTTGGGAGGTGGAGGCAGGAGACTTGCTTGAGCCCAGGAATTGGAGGTTGCTGTGAGCTGTGATGCCACAGCACTCTATCCAGAGTGTTAGCTTGAGGCTCTGTCTCAAAAAGAAAACAAGAACGGCCCAGAATAGTCTGCTTCTCCCACAGCGCTCATGTCTTAGCTAACTGCCTAACAGCAATACTTTAGGAGTCAGAGGTGGAGGATTGTTTGAGGCCAGGAATTTGAGACCAGCCTGGGCAACACAGCAAGATCCCATCTCTAAAATAAAAATAATTAATTAGCCTGGCATAGCAGCACACATCTGTATGTAGCTATTTGGGAGGCTGAGGCAAAAAGATTGCTTCAGCCCAGGAGTTTGAGGCTACAGTGATCTATGATATAACCACTACACTCTGGCATGGGTGACAGAGGAAAACTCTAGCTCCAAAAACAAAACAAAATAAAACAAAACCCGAACACCCCCTACCCTCGTGCCAAAATCCAACCTGACTTGCGTCTTACTTGCTATTTCTCACACTTGTTTCCTATTGCTTTGAGGGAAGTCAGTTAGCATATTCTCGGTTGCCTTAAAGCAAACAATTAAAGGAAGCCCCTGGCTAGTACCAGCCAGGAACTGAGGCCCTTGGTTTATTTTTATTTTTCGATACACAGTGTCACTCTGTCAACCTGCATAGAGTGCCATGGTGTCATAGCTCACAGCAACCTCACACTCTTGGGCTCAAGTGATCCTCTTGCCCTAGCCTTCCAAGTAGCTGGAACTACACCTGCCACAACACCTGGCTAGTTTTTCCATTTTTAGTAGAAACAGGGTCTTGCTGTTGCTCAGGCTGGTGTTGAACTCCTGAGCTCAAGCAATCCACTTGCCTCAGCCACCCAGAGTGCTAAGATTACAGACCTGAGCAATTATGCCAGGCTTGTTTGTATTTTCTGTTTGTTGTAGTGCGATGTTGTTTGGTTGAAATATACGAAGAGAATCCAATCTCGGGCAGCCCATGTAGCTCAGTGGGTAAGGTGCCAGTCACATACACCCAGGCTGGTGGGTTTGAACCCAGCCCGGGGCCTGCTAAAATCAACAATGACAGCCAGGCGTTGTGGCGGGTGCCTGTAGTCTCAGCTACTCGGGAGGCTGAGGCAAGAGAATCGCCTAAGCCCAGGAGTTGGAGGTTGCTATGAGCTGTGTGACGCCGGCACTCTACCGAGGGTGATAAAGTTAGACTCTGTCTCTACAAAAAAAAAAAAAAAAAAAATTCCTATCACCTAGTGACACTGTAGCCATTGTAACACAATCCATTACTAAAATGAGGTCATCGACTTCCTCTCGAGTTTAGCTTTGGGTCTGCATGGACCCAGGCGAGTGCAACATGCGTATCGAGAAGTGTTATTTCTGTTCAGGGCCAATTTACCCTGGCCACGGCATGATGTTCGTCCACAACGATTGCAAAGGTGTTCAGATTTTGTAAATCCAAATGTCATAAAAACTTTAAAAAGAAGCCCAATCCTCGCAAGGTCAGGTGGACTAAAGCATTCCAGAAAGCAGCTGGTAAAGAGCTTACAGTGGATAATTCATTTGAATTTGAGAAACGTAGAAACGAACCTGTCAAATACCAGAGAGCTATGGAATAAAATGATTGATGCAATGAACAGAGTTGAAGAGATCAAACAGAAACGCCAAGCTAAATTTATAATGAACAGACTGAAGAAAAATAAAAAGCTCCAGAAAGTCCAGGACATCGAGGAAGTCAAGCAAAACATCCACCTTATCCGAGCTCCTCTTGCAGGCAAAGGAAAGAAGTTGGAAGAGAAAATGGTAGAGCAATTACAAGAGGATGTGCACATGGAAGATGCTTCCTAAAAATCTTACTGTCTGTAACCACTTCTATGTGTACATTTAAAAATGGTTTTGGGAGACTAGAGCTTATAAGTTATTGATTTATTTTTTATATAAGGTCACTTAAATGAAAGCGGATTAAAAATATATCACCTACATTGCAATCTGCAAAAAATCACATAGTATGGCTGTTTGATTGCATCTCAGTGTTAAACCTTCACTGCAGATGTGCTTATGTGAATTATCCAAGTTCTGTTTGTAAAGACAGAAGTGAATTGTGTGCATGTGAGGGTCATGCCATTTGGATAACAGCCCTGGACAGGCCCTATTATGTAATAACTAAAGACAAAAGTTGTGGCTAGTGCTGTGTGAAACTAAAATCTCCTTTACAGTAAAAGAATCCCTTTATTAATGTTTTGTAGATGGGACATACATCAAGGAACTACCAATTTGTGACTATTAGTTTCTAATAATGTCTTTTATTTTGATCAGTCTTTCCTGTTTTTAGCATCTTTCGAGACCATAATGGCCTTATATCATAAAGCCTAGACTGAACTATTTTGCCTGGGTTCGACTGTTCTAAAAGCTAGCTATGGATGTTGGGGATGAAGGCTGAATAATCTTTCCCTGAAGTGGCACTGTATAAATTTCCACTTGGGGAATACTCAGTTGCAACTTGTGATTCCTGGGGGAATAAGCTTTATTTTTCTAGTCCAGCAGTGATCTAGAAGGAGATGAATCCATTGCCTTTTAAAGTTTGTTCTGTGATAGTCTTTATAAAAATTCCTAATTGTTTTTGTAAAGTAGAACTTATGGGTAGAATACCTGTCTATTAGTTGCACAAAAAATAAAACCATTTTTAAAGTAAAAAATAAAATAAAATGAGGTCATAAAAATATGGTCTGATTTTGAATAGAAAATTTTATTTATATTTTAAAAAACAGTACAATTAATCAAAATATGCACCTAAACTATTGACACTTTTTTTTTTTTTTTGAGACAGAGCCCCAAGCTGTCACCCTGGATAGGGTGCCATGGCATCACAGCTCATAGCAACCTCCAATTCCTGGGCTCAAGCGAGTCTCTTGCCTCCGCTTCCCAAGTAGCTGGGACTACAGGCGCCCACCACAACGCCCGGCTATTTTCTGGTTGCAGCCGTCATTGTTGTTTGGCGGGTCCTGGGGCTGGATTCGAACCCGCCAGCTCAGGTGTACGTGGCTGGCGCCTTAGCCTGTTGAGCCACAGGCGCTGAGCCACTATTGACACTTTTTGTCATTTTTTTTTTTTTTTTTGAGACAGAGCCTCAAGCTGTCACCCTGGATAGAGTGCCGTGGCATCACAGCTCACAGCAACCTCCAATTCCTAGGCTCAAGAGAGTCTCTTGCCTCCGCCTCCCTGTAGCTGGGACTACAGGCACCCACCACAACGGCCGGCCATTTTTTTTTTGGTTGCAGTCGTTATTGTTGTTTGGCGGGCCTGGGCTGGATTCCAACCCACCAGCTCAGGTGTAAGTGGCTGGCACCTTAGCCCATTGAGCCACAGGTACGGAGGCATAAAATGACTTTTTCTTCTGGTTAGATAATTAGTAATGGGCTTGTGAAATCAAATGAAAAGTCTGCTTTTTGTTCTTTGTGGAGTCTCCACATTTCTTTCCATAGAGATTATATTACTTTGAAATCCCACCAGCAGTGTAAAAGTGTTCCCTTTTCTCCACATCCATGCCAGCATCTGCAGCTTTGGGATTTTGTGATATGGGCTATTCTCACCAGGGTTGCAAATGCAATTCTCATTTGCATTTCTCTGATGATTAGGGATGATGAGCATTTTTTAATTTGTTTGCAATTTGTTTGATTTCTTCAGAGGAATTTCTATTCAAATCTCTTCCACACTTATAAATGGGATTGTTTGCTCTCTACTGTTGACTAGATTGAGTTCTCTGTGGATTCTAGTTATCAGCCCTTTGTCAGATTCATAGCATGCAAGTATCTTCTTCCATTCTGAAGGCTATCTGCTTTAGTTGCTGTACCCTTAGCTATGCAGCTTTTTAGCTTATTCTCGTTTATTTTTGGTGCAACTGCCAAACGGGGTCAATTTCCCAGGTCAATAGCATCAAGAGTTGGATTTTTATTGTTTTGGGTCTTAAATTTAAATCTTTTATCCAGCGAGAATTAATTTTTGTAAGTGGTGAGAGGTGTGGGTCCAGTTTCAGTCTTCCTTAAGTGGCTAACCAGTTTCCCAGCACCTTAACAGTAGCTTGTTTATGCTAGCTGCAAAAAAAAAAAAAAACCCTAGAGAATGTGTGGCACTGAATTTGAGAAAAACAATTTTTCCCAGCTTGTTGAGAAGTGAATACTTTTCCTTGCAAGAAGTGGTTCAAAACCTGGAGAAGTGGTAGTCAGTTGGTGCAAGGTCTAGAGAATATCGCGGATGACAGAGTTTTCAAGTCCAGCTTGCATTAGTTTGTGCAGCATTGTTTGGGTGACAAGTTGTTACTGTATTGGAAGAGGATTGCCTGTATCTATTGACCAATCTTGGCTGCTTAATCACAATCATCCTTTATCATTTCATCTGCTGTAGCCAACTGACCAGGTTTCATGAAGCTGTAGTGGATACCAGTGTCGGACAGATACCATTAGCTTTTCTCATGAGTATTCAGTTTCGCACTGTATTTCAGCACTTCTTTATCCAACCATTGAGCCAAACACTTGGGAATGTAAAAAAATCATCCTGTTTTTCATCACTCATAACAATACAGTGCAGAAATGGTTTACCTTTATGACAGCAAACAAAGGAAAGTTTGAAAGGATGTCTCATCCAATAACTCATTTAATTCATGCAGAAGCCATCTATCCAGCTTCTTTACCTTGTCAATTTGTTTCAAATGATCCAATGTTCTTGGAATAGTAATGCCAAACCGTGCTAATTGTATAGGTTGAGATGGATTCACTTCCACCACAGCTTTCAGCTCATCATTATCCGCTTTGGTCTCAGGTCACCCACTTGGCTCATGTTCAAGATTAACATCACCGGAATGGAACTTCTCAAACCATCAATGTACTATACATTCATTAGCCACATCCATTCCAAACACTTCGTTGATATTTTGAACTGTTCTGCACAGGTTCCACAATGGAACTCTTGAAAGTAACATGAATGTTTGACATATCCATGGTTTCACAAAAATAGCTCTTAAAAAATTTTCAAAGATAATTACAAGCCAAAACATACATTCCAAAGAAAAGAGTTAACCAAGTGCAGTGCTTCAAGCCTGTGATCCCAGCACTATGGGAGGCTGTGGCAGGAGGAGTGCTTGAGGTCAGGATTCAAAGTTCAAGAACAGCCTGAACATAATGAGAACTCATCTTTACAAAAAATAGAACAATTAGGAGGACACGGTGTTGCCCGTAGTCTCAGCTACTCTATCCAGGAGGCTAAAAGCACAGTGGTTCTCAACCTTCCTAACACCACTACCCTACTTCATGAAGTAGCAACGAAAATAATTTTATGGTTGGGGGTCATCAAAACATGAAGAACTGTATTTAAGGGTCACGGCATTAGGAAGGTTAAGAACCACTGCTGAAGGGCAACACCTGTGGCTCATCGAGTAGGGCGCCGGTCCCATATACCGAAGGTGGTGGGTTCAAACCTGGCCTTGGCCAAACTGCTAAACAGAAAACTAGCTGGGCGTTGTGGCGGAGGCCTGTAGTCCCAGCTATTCGGGAGGCTGAGGCAAAGGAATCACCTAAGCCCAGAAGTTGGAGGTTGCTGTGAGCTGTGTGATGCCATGGCACTCTACCGAGGGCGACAAAATGAGACTTAAAAAAAAAAAAACAGAACCACTGCTAAAGCAGGATTGCTTGAGCCCAGCAGTAGGAGGTTGCAGTGAGCTATGATTATGGTACTACATGCACTCTTTTCCAGGGAACAAAAAGAAAAAAATAAGTTAGAAGTTTAGAAAGTAAACTTGAGCTTAGTTTTGATGAAGTTTAGTTAATTTAGTGTAAGTTTATAGTGTTTATGAAGTCTATAGTAATATATAATGTCACAGGCCTTCATATTCATTGCCCAAAGCAATTCACTGACTCATCCAGAGCAACTTCCAGTCCTCCAAGCTCCCTTCATGGTAAGTGCCCTTCACAGGTGCACCTATATCATTTAGACTGTTTTTACAGTACCTTGTCTATGTTCAGATACACAAATAGCACTGTGTCACGATTTCCTATTCATAGTAATAGGGTGTACAGGTTTGTGGCCGAGGAGCACAGACCACGTAGAGCGGGTAGCAGGCCGTACACAGATTCAGTATCCCTTCCTGGAAATGCTCAGGACCAGAAATGTTTCAGGTTTTTCCAGATTTTGGAGTATCTGCATTATACTTACCAACTGAGCATCCCTAACCCAAAGACACAAAATCCAAAGTAAAATATGTTCTTGAAAAGAACCTCAAATAACAATGATCACTTGGTGAAACCAGTCGTCAGTCTTGGGTTCTTCCACATAGAGGGACCTGTCAGTGCTCAACTGGAGTTTCAGAATTTGGTATATTTTGGTCTTTCAGATTTGGGATGCTCAACCTGTACCATCTAGGTTGGTGTAAGTTCACTCTTTAATGTTTCTGCAAGGATCAATCACCTAGGGATGCAATTCACTCCCTGTCAATAAGCAACACGTAACTGTTTCCTAACGGTTGGCTGCACTATGAAAGCTGAAACCACAAGGAATTGCATCGTTTTATTAAAACCTATTGGTCTACCTTGCACTGTGAATGTAATGATAGAATATTAAGATTTTATAAAAGCAACTAACACTTTTTCTAGTAGTAAAAAAAGTAAACCCAAAAATAGTTTTATCTTGCCTTTCTTACAATTTCCTAACCTAGTAAAACATAATGCCCTCCTCTGAATGTAATCTAAAAATATCTATTGTGACACCTAATAAGCTGTGACATTTCAACTTATAATGACCTTTCCAAAATGTGTCCTATTATAAGGGTAAGACTGCATTTTTTTTTTTTTTTTTTGAGTTTTTGGCCGGAGCCAGGTTTGAACCCACCACCTCTGGCATATGGGGCCGGCGCCCTACTCCTTTGAGCCACAGGCGCCACCCCTATTGTAAGGATAGAAAACCAAAAAGAAATCAAGCCACGAAAATGTCAAAGTAGTTTTGTAAAAAATAAATGTTTATTTCAAATACGAAAAGTAATGTTAATACATTATCCAAATTGTGTCTTCACTTTTACAAGTATAAAACAAGAGTTCTGAAAAGCTGTTTACAATTAGGTATAAAATACTTAAGAATATAATTTGATATTTACAGTGGGCATTTTTGAAAAATAAGTTTTGCTAATATAGCTTTGAAACAAAAGTACATTTACAGTCCCAGTTAAACAAGTCCCTAAGGAACAATCCTCCCTCAAGATAGATAGTATTTCAAAATTAAGTCAGTGTAAGTATTCCTCTTAAAAATAATGGTAAACTTGACTCAATAATATGTAAGTTCAATACCTAATGGTCTCCCTGACAAATACGATCTATTTCTTATGTCTGCTGACCCACAGAGTTCTCAAACCATTTTAATTAAGCAATTTCAGGGAAACACATGACCTAAGTGGGAACCAAACTCTCCAACTGAGAAATCTCTATTATGGCAATTCTGAGTATTTCCAAGAAAATATTCTGAACAGAGAATGACAAATTTCTCAAAGTTTGTGATTACTTGACAGGACTGCTCCCAAGGCTTCTGCTTCTCTTCTCCAGGTGCTTCTGTTTGTAGGTTTGGAACAAGGCCTTTGAATCCATTACTGGGTTTTGGAACATCTCAAATCCATCTGCACTGAAGCTTCTCTTGGACAGTCTTGATTTAACATCCTTATCTAAGGGAAACAAAAATTTTATTTCTCAATCTTCACTTGATCTTAGCCAAAAGGCTGAGTAATTATATGCCACTCTTAATATTGAGTATGACTGATATATAATCAATAAAAATTGAGAAGGAAAATGTGCATAATCTAGCACTTTGGGAGGCTAAGGTGGGAAGATGACTTGTGACCAGTTTGATACCAGCCTCAACAAGGGCAAAACCCCTGCCTGAGCAGGAACAAACAAGACCCTGTCTCCACTAAAAATAAGAAAGTTAGTTTTGGCACCCATAGCTCAGTGGTTAGGGTGCCGGCCACCTGCGCTGAGGCTGGTGGGTTCGAACCTGGCCAGGACCTGCTGAACAATGACAACTATAACAAAAAAATAGCCACGGCTTGTGGAGGGCGCCTGTAGTCCCAGCTACTTGGGAAGCTAAGGCAAGAAAATCGCATAAGCTCAAGAGTTTGAAGTTGCCGTGATGCCATGGGACTCTACTGAGGGCGACATAGAAAGACTCAAAAAAAAAAGAAAGAAAGAAAAGGGACCAAGAAGAAAGACCCATTACTACAAAAAATTAGAAAAAGTAGTAGCCAGACAGGGTGACACCTATAGTCCCAGCTACTTCAGAGGCTGAGACAGAGGATACTAGCCCAGGAGTTTGAGGTCACTGTGCTCCAGCCAGTCCAACGTAGTGAGACAAGGCCTCAAAAAGAAAAAATTAGGGGTGGGCTGCACCTGTGGCTCAGTGTGTAGGGCACTGTCCCATATACTGAGGGTGGGGGGTTCAAACCTGGCCCCAGCCAAACTGCAAAAGAAAAACAGCCAGGTATTGTGGGGGGTACCTGTAGTCCCAGCTACTTGGGAGGCTGAGGCAAGAGAATTGCCTAAGCCCAGGAGTTGGAGGTTGTTGTGATCTGTGTGACGCCACGGTACTCTACCCAGGGTAATAAAGTGAGATTCCTGTCGCTACCAAAAAACAAAAAACAAAAAAAACAAAACTGAGGACACATAGTTAAGCAAGAGTTTGGCAAAGCATTCTTTACCCATAAAAATAGGTTATACACATACTTTGTCTTGCCTTTTCTTCAGACTCTTTTCTACTCTCACCTCCATCATCACTGCCCAGGGCTGTTCTGCTCTGTCTTTACCCTTGGCTGAATTACATCTATCATCTGCACCTTTTATTTTTACTTTTTTTTTTTTCCGAGACAGAGTCTCACTCTGCTGCCCTGGGTAGAGTGCTATGTCATTCTAGCTGACAGCAACCTCAAACTCCTGGGCTTGACCAAGTCTCTTGCCTCAGCCTTCCGAGTAGCTGGCACTATCTACAGGCATGTGGTGCCACAACACCTGGCTAATTTTCCTATTTTTTAGTACAGACGTAGTTTTGCTCTTGCTCAGACTGGTCTCAAACCCCTGAGCTCAAGCTTCCACCCACTGCAGCCTCCCAATGTGCTATGATTAAGTGGAGCCAGCATATCCGGCTTCATCTGCATGTTTTAACATGAATGTGACCTTTTAAACAGCTGTCTAGACTAGCAATGCGAAGACCTCAAGAACCAGCCAGCAAACAGTGAATGCTAAGTAAGGGTAGTTTTAACATCCTGCTTCTTTAGACCATGTTAGTGCTGCCTTAGCCTCAGGATCTTTTTTTGATGGACCTACTTTTCCCTTTTCTGTGCAATTTCTGGATATGCCTCAAGCTTAGGAGCCTATTTCCCCTATTCAGAATATAATCCTCGACTTACAACAGGGTCATGTCCTGACAAACCCTTCAGAATCTGAAGATACCCAAGTCAAAAAGGCACTGAATGTACCTAACCTACTGAGCACTGCCATAGCCCAGCCTATCTTAAACATGCTCAGAGGCTCGGCACCTGTGGCTCAAGTGGCTAAGGCGCCAGTTCAAATCCAGCCCGGGCCTGCCAAACAACAATGACGGCTGCAACCAAAAAATAGCCGGGCGTTGAGGCGGGTGACTGTAGTCCCAGCTGCTTGGGAGGTGGAGGCAGGAGACTCGCTTGAGCCCAGGAATTCGAGGTTGCTGTGAGCTGTGATGCCACAGCTCTTTACCCAGGGTGACAGCTTGAGGCTCTTATCTCAAAACAAACAAAAAAAACATGCTCAGAGCACTCACAGCCTACATTTGGGCAAAATCATCCAACACAAAACCTATCTCATAACGAACTGCTGAGTATCTCCTGTAACTTACCAAACACTGTATCGAAAGTGCCACAGAATGGTTGCATGGGTTGTACAGAATGTGCTGTCACTTTTGCACTGCTGTAAAGTGAAGGACCATCTGCCCCTTGGGTTCTTAAGGTACTCTTTCTAGATAAGTCTTTCACCTCTTCCTGCCTGAGTCTTCTGAATTCTTTATATCTGTCTCAAATTCTTCTAGTAATGCTCATACTCAAAGAGGGTCTCTGAGTTGCTTTCCAAGGCATTCTTCCTCATCTCTTTAGTGAGGATTTTACTTGCTTCATGAACACTCCAACCTTTGTCAGGAAATTTAGATACCACTTCAGTTTTTCTCTGTAGCTGCTTGGGAATTCCTGACATCAGTTTTTGTCTCACTTTACAGCTTATTGACTCTTCTCCAGCCTCTTCTTCTAAGGTCTGTTTCACTCCTCCTCAGGGCTCTGTTCTCCACAGCTGGTTCTATTTGCCCCTAATAGGCCTTTGAATGCCCATGCAGCACTCATCTGATTTTCTTTTATTCTCTTGAAGTTTCATCTATCTGTGTCTCGTATTTTGACAGCTCCATGACTTATTCCAGGTTAGTCTAACTTTGCTTCAGATCTTACTGTATTTGTGCCCCAGGCTGTCCTAAGTAGCTGGGACTACAGGCACCAGTCACATGGCCCGGCTAATTTTCAGTAGAGATGGGGGTCTCACGCTTGCTCAGGCTGCTCTTGAACTCCTCAGCTCAAGCAATTCACCTGCTTCAGCCTCCCAAAGTGCTAGAATTACAGGCATGAGCCACCGCACCCAGCTCTGGCTTGTATTTTTCATCATGATTCTGAGCATTTCAGGTCTATCTGTGGCCCATACTGCTTGCTGTCTTTATGCTTGTCATCTGGCTCATGCTTATCTCTCAGCCTCTTTGGTTAATCTGTGTTTCTGTCTTTGGAGTATTTTCAGCCTCGGATTCCAAACATGCCTTTCATTTTCTCAAGATAATGTTTATGTCTCAACTGTTTCCAAGGAAGGCCCTTCCTGGCTTGGATCTCTGTGCCCATTTCCATCTTTCTCATTTTTGGCTTTCCGTATTCCAACCTGAGGGGCAGTTCGTTCACTTACAAATCTCTCCTTGCTCTTTTCATCCCCTCCCCATAGGTTGTTTTCCTGCTGTGATTAAGGGTGCATTTCTTCTTCCTTTGATTCAAGTTAGTTTCATCTGACTCAATTTCTACATGTCCACTTATGGATTATTTGTCTTATACTCTCTTTACACACTTTGTCAAGTCTCCTGTTTTTAATAAAGTACCTTCATTCCACGAATTATTATTTTTTTAATTTTATTTATTTAGTTTTTGAGACACCTTACTATGTCACCCTTGATAGAGTGCCGTGGCATCACAAGCTCACAGCAACCTCAAACTCCTGGGCTTAAGCAATTCTCTTGCCTCAGCCTCCCAAGTAGCTGGGACCATAGAAACCTGGTCCTTTTTTGTTGCAGTTGTCACTGTTTTGTTTTTTTTTTTTGACTGGGGCTGGGTTTGAACTCGCCACCTCTGGCATATGGGGCCAGCGCCTTACTCCTTTGAGCCACAAGTGCCGCCCTGTCATTGTTGTTTTTGGCTGGCCTGGGCCAGGCTCGAATCCGCCAGCCTCAGTGTATGCGGCTGGCACCGCAACCACTGAGGTATGAGCATTGAGCCCTATTCTACTAATTACATGGGATACTGAAAGCTCCAGTTTTTCTAAGTAGTTGTCAGCCCAAATCCCTTCCCAGGGGCTGGACGCAGTGGCTCATACCTGTAATCCCAGTACTTGGGAGGCTGAGGTGGGTGGATTGCCTGAGCTCCCGGGTTTGAGACCAGCCTGAGCAACAGCAAGCCCCCATCTCTAAAACAAAAAATAGCCAGGTGCTGTGGTGGGCACCTGTAGTCCCAGCTAGTTAGGAGGCTGAGGCAAAAGAATTGCTTAAGCCCAAGAGTTTGAGGTTGCTGTGAGCTGTGACAGCCTGGTACTCTCCTGAAGGCAACAAAGTAAGACTCTGTCTCAAAAAAAGAAAAAAAAAAAAAAATCCCTTGCCAGCCAAAATTTCAACTAAGATCACTTTTTCAACCTTACAGTGGACTTTATGTGACTGCAGGTGACAGTGAGCCTTATGACACAGGAAACTTGAAATGTTTGCATATCTGGTCCTACACAGGAATAATATGCAAACCATTATCTAACTTCCTGTGATGAGGATTATTTTCTTGTTAAAAGGAATAAATCTCTCTGGTTAAAAAAAAAAAAAAAGGAATAAATCGCAGCTCCCCAGTCCACAGCATGACAGAGAAAGTAAGACAATGTCCTATCACTCATAAACATCAAATGAATGAAAAAAGAACACACATAAAATCAGACTTTATAACAACAGTATTGTAATCACAATCCAACTTATATACACCAGACATACAGGGAGTAAAACCAAAACAGATGATGATTTTACCTATTTCTTGAGTGTCCTCCTGCATCCTTTTCTTCACAGTTGCACGTTTTAACCAGTCTTCTTTTGTACTTTTTATTCCTGAAACTATTTAAATATTTACTTTCAGATGTCTAGATACTGCTATTTATCTGTCAGCACTATAATAAAGACGTAAGTCTAAAACAGATTTAAGACGCCAAATATATCTGCATGTAACATAACCCTAGGAAAATAATTTGAAGAATGATTTCTATTTGAAGTGCTTATTTCACAATTGAAAAATAAGCTGTCCTTACGTTCTTGTTCACTAGGTAATTTGACTCCCCCTACCTGAGCTGAACGCCAACACATCTGAAGATAGAGGGGCACGCAAGACATAAAGTCACTTATATTCCCCTGTCCACTTCCAAATGTTCCTATTATACCCACTGCTCATATCCTAGGGATCCAAACAAAAAGACCTACTGAAAACAGCATTTTTCTACAAAACGAACTTTGTAAAAACGATGTATTTAATCACAAATCTCTTGCACCTTCCAAGGAATTGAACCCTGTTTATACTACAGCTTAATGCATCCCAACAAATACACCTGAAAGAACAGAGCAAAGACTACGATTTCCATTTCAATCGCATGTTCTCAGCATAAGGTTTTATACAGGGTGGTCATAAAGTTCATGTGCAATTTAAAATTGCACCCTATTTTAAATGGTGCATGAACTTTAATGGCCTCCCTGTATATAATATCCACAACCCCTAAACATTCCCTTACTACTACAAAGAAATAGTCATCCATTTCCTCCTCCTCTCTTGTACTACATTAAGAAGTCTATTGGGTGGCACATGTGGCTCAAACAAGTAAGGCGCCGGTCCCACATGCCAGAAGCTGTGGGTTCAAACCCCTGCCCTGGCCAAAAACAAAAGAAGTCTACCAATAAGCTACCTAAAACGTGCCATCTTGGCTTTAAAGAAAACGTAGTTTAACACTAGGCAATACTGCTTTAATGGCCCTCCTATCTCATGAGGCTAGACATTTCCGTTTTGACTTTACCAAGATAACAAATTGTCCCATTTTCATATGAACAAAAAGATTATTAATTGCATCTCCTAATATTTAGACCAAAATTTCAAATTCACAGGGCTTTAAGATGACAAGTCCAAAGGAGAATTAACAAAACCAAGAATGTTAGGATAAGGTATACTCGACACTTCTCTAACTTGTCACAAGGAATGTTAAGATGATTTTCCCAAATACAGTCTTCTTGGTACCCAGTAAGTATTTGTGTTTGGCAAACCTTACAGTTTTATACAGCTCTTATCATTACCAATTTACTACAAAATTTACAATAAGGTGGCAATAAATGAAAAACTAAACATTGCCAATGAAACACTGAGAAAAATAAATACTAGGAAATGGTGTAACACAATAAGACCTTTCCCAGCAACCCAGATGGCTCAAGAGGCGTCAGCCCAAACATGGACCTTTAACATTTTTTATGGTGTTGTAGACACCATCAAGAAAATCATACTGGACCTGGCATGGGAGTTTGCTCCTTCCTAGGATGAGATTTTAAATCCTTCTTTTCCTCAGAAGAGCTTGTATTCTTTAACAGTACATCTGGCCACAGTTTAAACTCTAGCATGTTTGGTTTTTCTGCTGTATCCGTCACAGGTAGGGTTTTAGGTTTACTTTCCTGTGTTTTCTCGTTATCTTTATTAAGCTTCCTGGGTGAACCGTCTAACTTCGTAAGACAAATGCTTTCCCGTTCAGTGCACTTAAATGCCACTCTGTTCAGATATAATTTCCTCTGTTCCTTTGCTTGTGGAGGCATCTGGCTGAAATGAACTTCATTATTTACAGAAGTTACTTTTTTGTCTAATTTGGCCTCATCAATCCACATTTTGTCAGCCTGCTTTCCACCAACTGTTCCTTTAACATTCCTTGCTTTAGACCCTTCAGAATGGTGGACTTTGAGGTTTTTACCAGGGGTTCTAAAGACACTTAGTGATTCTTTAGGGGGTTGTAGGCTGATACCGTGCCTCTCATTCGATTTCCCACAACTCCCTACTTGCATAGGCGGCTTACTGGATCGTATGCATTCAGAATCACGCGGCCCGATTTTCACATTGATTCTCTCTGCTGCTTTATTACTCATCGCCTCTTTCTGTTTCCGCCTTTGTAAATACTCTTGCACACTTATAACTCTATTCACTTTAGATGAGCTCACCTTCGTGTCTGAGGCCTTAGTGCCTGACACAGTCTTGTCTTTAACACTGGCTCTTTCATTTGGGTTTGCCGAAGAATCGTGTATTTTGAGCGCACCTCCCAAATTTTTATTCTGCTCCTGTTTATCTTGTTTCCTCCTCTTTACCTCCACATCTAGCATGCTCCCTTGGTCCATCTTCCTTTTTTCCAAATTATTTTGTTTGAAGCCACCTGCTTTAAATTTTATTTTTTTCTTCTCTGTTGCTAATAACTGTAAAAAGGAGCTATTCTTCTTATAGAGATCTTTATTTACCAGTAAGCCTGGTTTTGCTTTTAGTGGGTGTGAGCTTTGTGTTGCATGCTTCTTCTGCAGGCTTTGTTGAGAAGTTTGTTCATGAAATGCTGGCGTTTTATTGCGGGAGTGAAAGGTTACCTCATGATATCTCAGTTTTTTCCCATGGTTTTGCAAGGAAACTAGTTTATCACATTTAGAGGAAAAGTGACCAGTTGATTTTTGTTCTGTCTTTAGTAAACTGTTCTGTTCAGTTTTGGATGTATCTTTTGTATTGCTGCTTTGTATTTTGGGAAAATTACTTTTCCTGTCTGAAAGAGGCACAGAAGTCTTTGGATTATTTGAAGGACTGTTCAATTCAACAATAGATACATCACTATCAGAGGTTCTCTCTCCTTGCTTACAACTGTTGGTCTCCAAAGGAGGAGACTGTTCTTTTCCTTTTTCTTCTGAAGCGGAATTCTTGATGGAATTACACTGGCACTCGGGTACTCCTTCATAAACCACAGAGAGCCAACCCAGTGAACAGCACTGGATATCATCTTTCTCTGAGTCCACGATTAAAGAATCGCAACTTTCTCCTTTTGTAGGTGCTTGGGGGTCACACTGGCTACCTACTTCTGGGTCAGGCTTTTCGTTCTGAGGTTCTTCTGATCTGTCTCTATCACAGGGTTGATCGTCCTGTTCAGGAAATAATTCTTTCATTTGCTCTGCGCTTAATATTGTAATTTGTATTTGATCTGTTGAGTCCTTGGAGTCACAACTGGATTTATCAGCAGCTTGATCTTCTGAAATACGGTTGATCATCTGTTGACCCACAGAACCTTCACATCTGTTTATACCTTCAATGCCATAGGGAAACTCTCTTAGAAGTTCTGAAAGCTGATCATGTAGATATATCTTATCACTGTCAATCTCATTTCTTGTGGGCTCTTGGGCAATGTAATTGCTGGATACATCGATTTCCTGAGGGTCAATACCCAGCAGCATAGAAGCTGATGAACACACCTTGCCAGCTGTGCTTTCCTTCATGCTATGTGCTACCTTGCTTTCCTCTAGAGTACCTCTACTCGCTTCAGCATTAAAAGACAATGACTCTGGATGTTGCCTTGACTTTGACAGATCAGTTATCGTATATGAAACATCTGTACAGTCTACTAACTTATCTTTTTGAAAATCAAAGTCTTTATTTTCAGTTGCATTATCACCTAATTGTTCTTTTTGTTCTCTATAACTAATCCCTTCCTGATTAGGTACAGGCTTCTGTGGCTCAACCTTTTCCATAGGTAGAGAATTGAATATCTTTGCTATTTGAGAATTGTATGATATATCACCTTCAACAAGGGAACAAATACTGTCAATCTGTAATACATCACTATTCATGACAGTATTGTCTCTTGATTCATACAAGGTTTGCTGATCACTCACAAGAGAATAGCTATCTGATTCCGATTTGCTATACTTTCCTTCATTGTTATTAGGTGTGCCTTCTGAATTACCATTAGTTGACTCATTCTTTTCTTTCTGAGTCAGAGGGAAAATCTTGGTTGACGTTATAGTACTTGCTGCTGGCCCATTAACATCAACTTTTAAAGCAGCACTTACTGTTGCATTTTCTGCCAGTTGATTTTGTAAGCTACAAACACTGCCTTCTTTAATAACTGGATATACTGTTTCAGGTAAAGCTTCAGGTATTATTCCTTTGACTGACAATGTTTTGACATCTGAAAGAATTAAGGGTGTTACCACAGCAACCTGAAGTTCTGTTCCTTTTGTTACAGATGTTCCTGAAGACTCATAATTGGGCACCACCATTGACAAAGTTGTTTGTGAGGGATTAATGATTTTATTCTGAGAATTGCCCACAACTGAACAAGACCTCATAGCAGAGACATCCATAGGCCTTGAAACTTCAACCACTGTTTTGTTTGTTGACTTTTCTTCTGCAGTTTCTGAAGGCTTTTTTTTCCACAGAGACAGACAGGTTGCTAGCAATTCCATGGAATAAGGACTGTCACTTTTAGTAGGCATTCTCTCTGTTGAGGATTCATGCTTGATGCAAGAAGAGTTACCTGAAATCCTGGCACTTACATTAGAAGTACTTTGGGTTTCTGTAGTTCTCAAATTCAGTTGGTTAACAGTGACTTGAGTATTCACAATCATTTCACAACTATCTACTTTAGAATTCTGACTAGTTTCATTAGCATCTTTTAATTTCTCTTGAATCCCATCTCCTTGTACAAGCAAATTGAGAAGTAGCCTATTCTTATTTAGGTGTTTGGAAATACATTCCTCAGAGGACACAGATGTGGGAACGGAAACCGTCTCACACATTGTTGGCAGATTTTGTTCAACCTGGACAGAATTTTCTGATGAAAGGTGATTGTTATTCAATATCGCCTGGGTCATCTCAACAGTTGATGTCTTTGAAGACGACAGAACTTTCAAATCACGACACTGGCCCGGGATCTTTGCTGAAGAGACAGAATTCAGTACAACAGAATTGAGTTGATTAAACTTTCTGCAATTGCTTTCTTCAATGTTGGAAACCAACGAACAGTGTGTTTTGCTTGTTTCTGCAGATTTTGTTGCTGCTAGTGATTGTCCCTTTGCAATCTCTGGAGTTACTCGTAGTCCAGACTGAATTTTGTCAGTTTGTCTGAACAATACAGCATTTTGACCTGGTTCACTATTAGAGGTATTAGTCATTTTAATACAACCAGCTGCTGTCAAAAGATCTTTATTAATTTTAATTTTCCTTGCAAGTTCTGAAAATTTCTTTTTTATTTCTACTAACGTTTTAATATCTCTCACTAGCTTTTCTTTTGTGACATTTGTATCCAGTATTTGATTTGGATTACAAGAATCCATTCTTCTCTCTTGATTATTTTGAGCAACCGGCTGAACAACATCCATAGATGATCTAACTGGTTCATGACACGGCTGTTTGACATTGGTATTTACTTTCAAGTTACAGAAATTTCCAACTGTGTTGACATTTTCAAGAGGCTTTTGCCACTGCTGTTGAAAGCCTCTGTAAGAGTCCATCCTTATTTCAGATGAATGTGCTTCTTGGCTCTGAGGAACTTCCACAGACGGACGTTTAAGAACATGAGAAGCATTCTGTACAGTCTGGCTTCCATATCTACAGTCATAAAGAGGAAGGGGTGGAGGGGCACGTCTTTTATCAACTGGAGTGGCATATTGCTGAGACAGTACAGCTGCAGACTGCTTTGATTGTAAAGCCGCAGCGGTATTTGGAAAGTGACTGTTTTTAACTTGTAATGATGTAGATGGCATAGGGTTTCGTTTCTGAATATTAGGATCTTGTATAAAACCTTGAGGTGAATAACAGTATTGCTTTGGAAGTGGTCTGTAATCTGGAGAAGTCAGTCCATTAGATGTATACTGTTGTGCCCAAACTTCAACCTTGCGAACTGAATTAGATTGGTTAAGTCCCTGATTCCCTTGATAAATTACAGGAGCTCTTAGAGAATTAGAAGGCATCATTTGGAGTTGAGTAGAAAACGTATCCGATGTTACCAGCTGATTCTGTAGTGCATGTACATTGGGTATAGTAGTTCCAAAATCAGCCTGATGAGATACAGCTGCCCCTGTATGAGAAGGCATAGAATTCCTCACTGGTGAGTTCGCCCATGCATTCTGTGTAACTCCTGGAGACACCTGTAAATTATGATTGACTTGTTTGTGTCCCTTAGCATTTGAAAGTGTTAATCTTTCTAATGAAGTTTGTGAAGCTACAATTGTCCCATTATGCACATCAGAAACAGGGATTTGTTGAAGATAATTTTGGATATTCAGCAGTGGCTGTGATACAGAATTTGAACTATTGGGATACATGCATGTTTCTTGATTGTTTCCAGGATAGCTGAAAGAACTGTGAGATGGGTTAAACTGGTTTATTAAAGACTGCTGCGAGAAAGATGACTGGCTTTTAGGGTACGGTGGTGGTAGCATAGCACTCTGTGGCTCTGCATTCCAATTCATCGTCAATTTGATGTAGTAGCAGCGTATTAAAAGTCAGTTGTGCTGAACATCAGAAACCTGTAAGAAATAAAGATCTTTTATTAAAATACTGTTTTGCCTACATTGTAAAAGAATTAGTAGCTAAAACTTCAGATTAGACAAACCCCATCTTTAATTTAGGAAGAGATATAGCAATGGGGAAGGAATGCAATAATATACATGTAAGGCAAATGTCAATGAAATTTCAGGAGCGTTTAGCAGAAATTCATTCTACACAATACAGGCCAGCATTCTGTGACATTTAAATGCCAGTCTGCTCAGACTTTTTAACAAGTAAAAATAATTCTAAGTAATATTGTATTCTAAGTTCATTATTTAAAAAAAAAAAAAGCCCTCAAACATATAGTTAAAAAGTTCTTACTGTCCGTTCCCAATGTCTTTACTTCTCAGGGGTACACAATGTTACCTTATGGCCTCAGAACATTTCTATACAGAAGCAAACTAATTCATAAGTAAAAAGTCTTTTAAAACAGAGGTGGCAGGTTCAAACCCAGCCCTGGCCAAACTACAACAAAGAAAAAGCCAGGTGTTGATGTGAGCTGTGCCACAGCACTCTACCAAGGGCAACACAGTGAGACTCTATCTCTTAAAGTCTTTTATGTATGTGTGGGTCATTACAAAAGTTTTAAGATACACAAAAATCAAGGAACATAAAATCTGAATAGATAGAAACAAATGTAGCCCTCCCAGTAACACCAATAAACAAGAGCGAGTTGAAATTTGTACAAGAGCAGAAAGGATGCTGTCAACTGTGTTTCTTGGAAAAAATGCAATGGGCCATGACACAATCCATCTCGCAACTTTTGTAGTGGGCGGCTCCTGTGGCTCAGCGAGTAGGGTGCCGGCCCCATATACCGAAGGTGGTGGGTTCAGGCCCGGCCTCGGCCGAACTGCAAAACAAAAAAATAGCTGGGCGCTGTGGCGGGCGCCTGTAGTCCCAGCTACTAGGGAGGCTGAGGCAAGAGAATCGCTGAAGCCCAAGAGCTGGAGGTTGCTATGAGCAGTGTGACGCCACGGCACTCTACCCAGGGCGATAAAGTGAGACTCTGTCTCTACAAAAAATAAATAAATAAATAAAATACCAAACTCCCTTACATTTCCTAAGAGCACAGTATAAGGTCACGGGAAGCATCACCCTCTTTATACTCTCATGGTGGCCAGTCATGCTTTGTGGGTGATACTGAGGGTGCATTTGCCACCACCCACCTCCATCTCCATGCCAAGCACCTAAAAGCACAGGGAGAGCTCATGGACGAAAGGAATTTGGCTGGAGGCAGGCAAGGTGACAATGAGTGTAGTCGGGGTTTTTGCTAAGTGGTGCCTATGCAATTTGGTTGTCCTCCGTGGCTATGCTTCTGTCATGATCAGCCCAGTGACAGGAAGGTCTGCTCACGGCAGGAGGTTATGGGTACTTTGAACGCAGATTGTCTTTGTTTTAAAAACCCCATCGCCAATGAAAATAATACAGGGACAAAAGAATACAGAATATATCTCTGTAATTAAAATTTAGATTAAGAGGACCTGCCTCCAGTGGCGGCCTGGTGCCCCTGATCCTTTTTAGCAATCTGAAAGGACCGATCGGAGCAACAAGAGCTCTCTGTGATTTCCCTTTTATAACTCCCACCAGGAGTGAAATAAGCCGTTGTTCAGACTTCCACTGACTCACCCCTGACCTTCTGCCTTCACTCATCTCCAAGTTGGAGGGCTCTCTGAGCCATCAGCCGTCACCCCAGCCCCAGCGCTTCCCCCATCCCACCGTCCTGCCCTGGGCCTCTGATAATAATCCTTTCCAGGCTTTGTTCCTGCCACATTTGGAAAACTTCAGAGTAAAATCTAGGTGCGCAGAAGGACCAGAGTCCCCCCGTTACATTCCGTCCACCTTCCTTTCCCGTTCCACACCTTGCTCTTGGCTGGAGGGCCTGGTGGCTTCCCCCTCCCAACGGCTCCCGGTCCTCTGGTTTGGTCCCAGCTTATCTGAGACTGAGTCCTTTGTTCCTCTCTTCCTCGTGGCTCTGGGCCTCCTTTCTTGCTGCCCTGTGTCCACAACAGTCTTGTGCTTGTCTGTCCAAGGCCTGTACTGGACCCAGATTCTCCTGTAAGACTCTGGCCTGCAGCTGTTTTCCGATGGCGTGCACCCTTGGCTTCTGCCCCGGGCTGGGGCCGGAAGTACAGAAACTGGCTTAAAGAACAGCAGTGGGAGAAAGCCACACACCCAGCCAGCTTCAGAGCTTTGTACTTTCCAGGGGTCTTCAAAGCAGAAGTGTTGGCTAGCTTGGCATTCCTGGTGCCCCTTCTCTCCTCCAAAACGAAGGAGCTCGGTGGATGTTTTTGTTTTTTTTTAACTTTTTTTTTTTTTTTTTGTAGAGACAGAGTCTCACTTTATCGCCCTGGGTAGAGTGCCGTGGCGTCACACTGCTCACAGCAACCTCCAGCTCTTGGGCTTAAGCGATTCTCTTGCCTCAGCCTCCCTAGTAGCTGG
>CAUYON010182825.1:0-47035 GCA_963573935.1 Arctocebus calabarensis | reverse complement strand
ACCCACTGGGCACTGCAGTGACACTCTCTGTCTTGGTGACATCCAGCCTCACTGTCTCCAGCCTGTCTGACGTGTGCGCCCTCAGTTGCTCGGCCCCCTTCTCCGTCAGACACCCAGCCAGCACCCTCAAGCCTCTCATGTTCAGCTGTCTGGCCAGCAGGTTCCCGAAGCTGGAGTCACAGCCCATGATGAAGACGTACTTGTCTCCTGCCTCTCCCAGTACCAGCGCAGCAGGTAGTACAGGCCCACGAGGGCCGCCAGGTACAGCCACATGGCTTGGGGTGGACACACACACTCGCACCGGGTGTAAGGAGAGTGTGGCCAGAGTTCAGACAGGAGGACTTAAGAACACAGAGGGTGGGGGGTGGGAGACCAGCCTCTGGCGCTCTGGCATGGAGTCCTCACTTTCCGCCCCACCTCCCTGCCCTTTGTCCTGCTGTTGCGCACACTGGCACACGCCCATGGAAACTTCCAGTCCTGCCTTGTAGAAAATACCACTACTCAGCAATGCTTCCCTGCCCCGCCGATGTCTCCCTGTCCTTCTGTGCACAGGTGTCCACTCAGGTGTCCATACCACGACAGGAGTATACACAATAACACTCTATAACTCCATCTACACTCAGGGGTGTTGAATGCCTCTGCACATCCATAACCAACACTGCTGGGCTGAGCAGAGCAGACCGTGCTGGGAAGCTGCTCTCGGGCTCAAGACTCCTTAGGCTGCCAGCCTTCTCTGGGCCTGGGTTTCCACATCCAGTCGGCACCTAGAGTCGCTCAGAAACCAAGTCATGGTCAGTCTTTAGATTTGAATGAGACAGCACCAAGAGTGGATAGGAAGGCCAGGCCCAGTCGCCCACACCAATAATCCTAGCACTCTGGGAGTCCCAGGTGGATGGATTGCTTCAACTCAGGAGTTCAAGACCAGCCTGAGCAAGAATAAGACCTCATCTCTACTAAAATTATAAAAATTAGCCAGACACTGTTGGTGGCATCTGTAATCTCAGCTACTCTGGAGGCTGAGGCAAGAGAATCTCTGGACCCAAGAATTTGAAGTTGCTGTAAGCTATGATGCCATGGCACTGAACCCTGGGGCAACAAAGTGAGATTCTCTCCCCACAAAAAATAGTGAACAGGAGCAGTTAGAGGAGTCAGACCTCAGCAGCAAGAAAAGGAAGAGAAAGGGATAGGGCTGCAAACCCAAGAGTCGCACGGAGGGAGGAGTGGAATGACTGACACAAAGCAGGTGTCACAGCGTGTACCTTCCCCTCCTGAAGGTGGCCTCTCCAAGGTCCGGGGCACTGGGTACACGGCCGCCTGTCCTCCAGCTCAGGGACATCCCCTGCCAGGTCACACATCCTGACCCAGACCCCTCAGACACTGAGAGTCTAAACTCAAAAGATTCAGTTGAACAAGGATTCTAGGATAGTATGTCTTAATTCTCCCCTAAGCATGGAAGGTTCTAAACCCTAACTGGAAATGCATTAGTTCAGTTTATATCAGAGTGTTGATGGATGGGAGGGAGCTTCTCCTTTGGAGACTGAAGGCGGCAAGAGCCTGGACTTCATACCTGCAGTCCTTGGAGGGGCTGTCTGGGTGAGGTCAAGGACAGCACCGCATAACAGAGGATGGGGCTGCAGATGCACGAGGAGCTAAGGGAATGAGGCAAGGACAGAAGGAGCCATGGTTTCACTGCACTGGGCTTCTCTCCTTTACCCAAAATTCTGTCCACTAATTAAGAGAAGAAGAGTATATTGCCCAGATCAGGAAGGAGAGGTTTCCTGCAGAAATTAAAGAAGACCAGGCTCCCCCTGATGGGTAGTCAGTGGCAGGGCTGTCTGAGCGTGGGTGTTGGCCAGGGGTGTTGCCCCTGGACACAATCCATCCCCACAGTGTCCACTCTCTCCCATAGCCTTCTGCATGTGTCCTCCAAGAGTGTTGGCTGGTAAGGAACTGGATTAAGTGTTAATTACACAAGCCTGCTTTATCCCTGTAGGGCATGTAGTGCCCTTCTAAGCCAAGAATAGGAACACATAACTAAAAAAGACACCCAGGCGTGGTGCCGGCAGCACAGTGGTTACGGCACCAGTCACATGCACCAAGGCTGGCAGGTTCCAGTCCGGTCCGGGCGAGCTAAACAACACTGACAACTGCAACAAGAATATAGCCAGGCATCGTGGCAGATGCCTGTAGTCCCAGCTACTTGGGAGGCTGAGGCAAGAGAATCGCTTAAGCCTAAGAGTTTGAGTTTGCTGTGAGCTGTGACGCCACGGTACTCTACCAAGGGTGACATAGTGAGACTCTGTCTCAAAAAAAATAAATAAATAAAATAAAATAAATAATTAATTAATAAATAAAACACCCAGTCCTTGCAGGAATCAAAGATTTGGAAGGTAGGAAGAGGAAGCCACTAGCCCTCTCTGCTCCTCAGAAAGGGCCAGGACGGCAAAGGGAAGGAGTGATGGCACTTTCCTCAGGATTGGGCTCCAGTCCCATCAGACTTCACCTGACACCCCAGGAAAAGAAGTAGGGGGCATGTGCTTCTTTGTCAATGTGGTCCTTTCCCCACCATGCCAAGGCCTTTGAGTTGTGACCGGGTGGAGCCGTGCAGTAAGCATGTGGTTTGTGTCCATCGGGAGGTGGTAGCAGAAATCGCAGACTTAACCAATTCAGCTCTTGCTAAGGATCCCTGGAGGCGAACCCTATCTTCTCGGCACCTTCCCCTGGGAGCTACAAAATGGCTTAATAATCACTGTCTTTGGGAGGGGTGGGGGGAGAAAAAAGGTAGAAATCCAGAAGTTCCAGTTTAAGCCTGAAGCAATGGTTTATTTTAATGAAGCAACATGGAGGGTTCCTTGAGTGTGACAAACACTAGATGGATTCTACTGTTCACGGGTCTGCCTCAAGTGCAGGCAATGAGTCCCACCATCTTGTGTCTCTAGGCCCTAGCAGTGCTACCATCTTGCAGAAGTGAATGAATGTCAAAGTAGATGACATCCTTTTCCATTTTCATCCATATTGCTCACCTTGTCTGACAATATGAGATTTCATGATGCCTCCATTTTTCTCATCTTCATAATGAAGGAGGAGAGTCAAGATGACTTTAGCAGGTCCTTCCAACATCAACTTTTGGGGAGTTTAAGAATTGTATGTCTTTAACAAAATGGTGAAAATTTAGGAAGTTGAGGCCTGGGACAGCACCAGAGATTTCTGTCCTGCATACATCAGGTGTTCAACAAAAGTTAACAAAAATGTAAGAAATTGGGATCAGCAGGACACTGTTGCCACATACTGATGGAGTGGCTGAGGGTTGCAGGGATCACGGGGGGCAATGTTCTCAGGGAGCAGCAGAAGCCAGGGGAGGGACAGGAGATTGAGGAAAGGGGAAGAGCAGAGGCATATGGAACTGCTGGGGGTGTCAGGTGGGGGACCAGTACCTGTATCTGGGGGCCCCCCAGTATGTTACCAGTCTTCCCAAGCTTCCTCTTCCTTTCTTTACTCTTGAGAAATCACAGACAGGAAACAGTTGTCCTTTATCTTGTGGAAAGATGGGAGGTGGGAAGCAAAGCTATTCACCTTCCCCTTCTCAAACCCCTCCCCAGATAGTCCCACATATCCCTCAGGCTCTGTGAAGGAGAATCCTCTTCCCTCACTCAGGGAATTCCCAGAATTCCAGGGCTGTGTGGCCTCCACAGAAGTGGATGCTCAGCCTGGCATTTTTATCCATGAGAAGCTCTTGAAGGGTGGTCTTCCTTAACGTTTGGATATCGTGGGGCCCTTGGAGAATCTCAGGAAGGCTAGGTTCTAAGCCTCCATAGACGTGAACATAACATAACCATCCAATTTTTCCATCTACCTTTCAGGGAGTTCACACCTAAAGCCTAAATTAGGGTAAGGAATCCAGGTCAAGAATCCTTATGGGTTTATCGAATTCCTAGCAGCCTGACTTGGGCAGATTATTTAACTGTTCTGTATCTCAGTTTCCTTGTCTAGTATAAAACCCACCTTGTTAAGTTGGAAGAAGTGTTAGATGAGGTAATACATGTAAAGAAAGCTCCTTTCAACCACGTCTGTCAAATGGTGAGTAATCGATAATGTTAGTTGTTACTATCACTACACCTCTTCTGTGCAAACTCATAATGGGAATGTTCTCACCCTTCTTTGTAGGAAATACAACTCTAGACAACAAAATAACAAAGGAAGCTGATGTTGATCCAATTCTGAGAGAAAAATGGCTAGCGATGGTGGGACTCGAGAGGTTTCTCAATAGTAATTCCACAAGAGGGAATTTTTTCTTCCTTTTCCCCCCAAAGTGGGAAAAGGGCATGCTAATGCCAAGTACTTTATGTATTTTATCTCACATATCCCATATAATAACCTCGTCAGGCAGGCAGCAATATCCTCATTTTACACATAAGGAAACAGAGACTCAGAAAAGTTATGTGACTTGCCCAATGTGACATGGCTCCCGAGTGGTGGGACAGCATGTCAAAAATAGGTCTGATCCCCAAACTGGTGTTATCGCCACTGTGTCTTGTAAAGGCTGAGCAGGGAAGAGCTGAGCAAAGAAAGCCAAGGACAGGGGAGCAGGCCATATCCTTCTTTGGGGAGCCTGGGGAGGTCCTCGCCTGGTGCTACTGAGCAGATAGGCTGCCTTTCTAGCTGGGGGAAGCTGTGGCAGGAGGGCGGAGTGATGACCAAGGGCAGACTTGGCTTCTTTACTCAGTGACCTTCTGGAAGCTCGTGCTGGGAAGGAAGTGCAATGACTGCCACGCTCCTCAGCCTGACCTTTTCCTGAGACACCTGGCCCACCCCCTCTTCCTCCAAAGCCCAACCCCACCCCTGGGAAGCTGCCTGCCTTTATCTGTGCCTCTCAATCTCTTCTCCCTGTGCCTTCCTTCCTTTCTGACTGTTGATCACAATGTTTTGTCTACACTTTAGGGTAAAAAATGTGCGGGGGGGGGGGTGGGGCAGAAAAAGTAAATTTCCAGGAATTGTTTTGCTGCTGTTGCTTACAGCAAAGACATTTGCCCTCCTTCTGCCCAGATTGTTAAGGAGCCTAGCCTCCTGTCCCTCCCTTTTCCCCTTCTTCCTAGTCTCTCTCTTTCCAGCTCCCCTCTCTACCTCCCAAAACAACTCCATATGAAAACTGCAGAGTTATCACTTCTTTCTCCCTCAGGGGCAGCTTTCCCTCTGAGCCTCTGCCATAAGGAAACACCACCACTTCCTCTTGCTGCAAATACACAGAGTGATAGAGTAAGTGGGTACCAGCAAGCGGAGGTGCTAAGGGTACGTCTTCACATGGGAGGGAAGATTCAGAGACCCAGGAGACATGAACCACTAAGATGGAGCCTTGAAAGGAAAGGAAATGACCAGGGGCATTGATATGTTTTAGTAATTTGTAATCCTAACCCCTCAAAATGGAGTCTCTCAAGCCAAGGAGCATTGCACACAGTGAAGCTGTTCGCCCTCCCAAAGTAACAAACATGCATGTCATAGACTAAGGTAATGGCAAGAAAAGGATCATAAAAGCAGCCAGGACCCAGCCTTGTCCAAGGTGTCTTGAGAGGTTCTGTGCAGAAGAAACGAGGCTTTTGGTATTTGCAGCCTTCCCCTCTTGACAGGTAGGCACATTGGTTTCTTGAGCCACAGCTGTAGTTCATTACCCCCCTTCATTAATATAATTGCATGACTGGTGGTGTGTGAAGGTCTAGCCATAAACCGTAAATTCCACCATGTGTAGTTGAGTCACTGTTAGCACACTAAGGCTGCAGGACCCTAAATAAAACATCAGCTGGCATAGCCTGTAGCAGGTATGGTCCGTGTGAACAGGACAAACACCAGAACAAAGGTCTTCCTTGGAGGGTGCTTGGTCTAGGACAGGCTCCATCTAAGGGGTTGAAGGCATGAAGAGGGAAGTGAAAACTCTCAGAAGGCGCGGTCCTAAAGAAAGAGCAAAACTGAAAAAGATGCAAACCACATTCCACATTGTCATAGTTCATCATAACAGAGTCTTGATCTAGGAGTGGTCTAATATGTGAGTGGAGGGCTTAAGAAAGCTGAAAAATTAAAAATATCCCCTTCCATGGAGATGGATGGTGCTGAAGGTTGCAAACAATTTTGTATGTACTTAATGCCACCGAGCTGTGCACCTAGAAATGGTTCAGAGAGCATGGTGGTGCATGTGTGTAGTCTCAGCTACTTGGAAGACTGAGGCAGGAGGGTCTCTTGAGCCCAGGCATTTGAGGCTGCTGCGAGCTATGATGATGCCATAGCACTCTAGCCTGGGAAGAGTAGTGAGACCCCATCTCAAAAAGAAAAAAACAAACAAACAAAAATCAATTAGCAAACACACACACACAAAAATCCTTTGAGTGGATAAACAAAATGCAATATAGTGAAATATTCTCAGCCATGAAAGAGATTGAAATACCAGTACATGTTACAATGTGGACGAACCTTGAAAACATTATGCTAAGTTAAAAAAAAAAAAAAAAGGCAGAAAAGAACACATGCTATATGATTCCATTTGTAGTAAATGCTCAGAATGACAAATCCACAGAGATGGAAGCAGAATGGTGGCTGCCAGGGCCTGGGGAGAGGAGGGCAGAGGGAGTGACTGTTTAATGGCTATAGGGTCTTCTCTTTAGGAGATGAAAACATTTAGAGGTGGTGGCTGCACCACAACACGAATACACTAAATACCACTCAACTGTACACTTTAAAATGGCTAATTTATGTTATGGGAATTTCACCTCAATTAAATATATATTTAATGCCCTCCCGCCAATGCACCTCCTGCCTCTAGAACATGGGCCTGGGTTGTGGGGACACTGCCATGTGCGTGCCTGAATAAGATAGAAAGATGCAGAAGCCCATCCTCCACACACACACACACACACACACAGGGGTATCTCAGGAATCCAATGAGATTAACTGAGATGAAAGTGCTCTGGGAGGCAGTTAGCTCTGGTGACACAAGTAAAAACACAGAGGCAGGGGGCATCTCTCCCCTACATCCCACTCTCTGGGCCCCAGCGTAGGCCATGCCTCTGGTGGAGCCCTGGGAAGAGGATGCTGCCTCCTCTCTCCCTCCCAACTCAGGGATATCCTGAAGCTTTGGCACAGCCCCTCCCTATCCCCTCATCCCCCCACAGCCAGCCTTTACCCTCTCCCAGACTCCGCTCCAAGCACAAAGGGGAGGCAGGGAGCTGGAGACCCTGAGAGAGGAGAAGGCAGGGGTGGGCACCAACTAGCAGGGTCCAGGCCAGAGTCATTCAAATCCCATTCAAATTCAAGCTGGCTTTTCAGATGCATTTTAGCCTCACAGCTCCTGTCCAGGTCCACTCTAGCAGGAATGAATGGCTTGCATGCTCACACACACACACACACACACACAGAGAAAGCACTCACCACAGCAGGGCCCCATGCTAAGGGCTTTCTGGGATGGCTTCTTTCATTCTTACAACACCCCTATCAGTACCTGCTATTGTTGTCCCCATTTTGCAGAGAGAAGGACTGAGGCTAAAGAAAGAGGCCAGTTCATACAGCTAGTAAGTCAAGAGTCTGTCCTTGTGCTTGAAACCTGACCCCCCACCACTGGCACACTGGGACATCCCCTTGAACTGGATTGGGAAAGTGCAGGAAAAAACCTTGGCCCTCAAAAAAAAAAAAAAAAAGCCTTGGCTCTCTCCCACAGAGCCTCAGCCAATGGTAGCAACTTCCTACAAGAGAAGGGCAGCACTGAAACCAGCAACACCACCAGCCCCACAGCCACCGGTCCTCTTGCCTGATCACCTCCTGGAAGGTCCCAACTGCCTGGAACCTCTGGTCCTCCAGGACTAAGGTGCTCCCAGGGGAAATTCAGGTGAGCATCCCCGTTACCTTCCCCCATAGGACATGAAAATCAAGGCTTGGAGACAACTGCCTCTCCTGCTGGATCCACAGATTTTCCCAGGCATGAATGAGAGCTTGGGGGTAGGGCCCACACCCAGGGCGCAAATAACAAGACAGAGCAGGAGCAGTGAAGGAGCGCTCCTCAAAAGGGCCAAGGAGTGGAATGCCAGACAAGAAGTAGAGACCAGAGACCTCCTAGGGATGGAGGAGGTGGGACTGGCTGGGGCTGGGAAGAAATCTTGGTGGGCCTCAAAAGTCCTGGTCCCTTCTGATACTGAAACCCCCTTAACAAAGAATCTCTGCTCTTGGGTCAAAGTGTTCAAGCTTGGTGGCTCACACCTGTAATCTTAGCATTCTGGGAGGCCAAGACAGGAGGATCGCTTGAGGTCAGGAATTCAAGACCAGCCTGAGCAACACAGCAAGACCCCATCTCTACAGAAAATTTAAAAATTAGTCAAGTGTGGTGGTGCACATCTGTAGCACCAGCTACTCAGGAGACTGAGGCAAGAGAATCGCTTGAGCCCATTGAGGCTGCAGTGAGCTATGATGATGCCACTGCACTCTAGCTTGGGCAACAAAGCAAGACCCTATCTCAACAACAAAGCTGGCAAGTGAGTTGCATTATTTATCCACTTAGTGAGAATATTAAACTTCTCACTTCTCTTTCTTTCCTCATCAACCTCTGAATGTTTCCCCAAAGCTCCCCAGGGCCTGTGGCCTTCTACCCTAGGGACAAAAGTCTGTTTTTGAGGTCTCTTTTCCCTTCCAACTCTTCCTTCTTCTCATTAGGCACTTGCTGGTCCTTATGTCAGTCAAGCCCAGCTGGGGGCCTAGCCCCTCGGAGGAGCTCACCATGGAGCCTGCCAACTTTGGAAAGGTTCATAATTGGACCGAACTGCTGTCCTTCTTTAACCACACGCTGTCTGAGTGCCACGTGGAGCTGAGCGAGAACACCAAGCGAGTGGTCCTCTTTGTCCTCTACCTGGCCATGTTTGTGTTTGGGCTGGTGGAGAACCTCCTGGTGATATTTGTCAATTGGCGCTGCCCGAGCCGGGCAGGCCTGCTGAACCTCTACATCCTCAATATGGCCATCGCAGACCTGGGCGTCATCCTGTCTCTGCCTGTGTGGATGCTGGAGGTCACGCTGGACTACACCTGGCTCTGGGGCAGCTTCTCCTGCCGCTTCTCTCACTACTTCTACTTTGCCAACATGCACAGCAGCATCTTCTTCCTGGCATGCCTCAGCGTTGACCGCTATGTCACCCTCACCAATGCCTCTCCCTCCTGGCAGCGGCACCAGCACCAAGGGCGGCGGGCCATGTGTGCAGGCATCTGGGTGCTCTCGGCCCTCATCCCAATCCTGGAGGTGGTCCACATGGAGCTGGTAGAGGGCCTGGAGCCCATGTGTCTCTTCATGGCACCTTTTGAAACGTACAGCACGTGGGCCCTGGCGGTGGCCCTGTCCACCACCATCCTGGGCTTCCTGCTGCCGTTCCCTGTCATTGCAGTCTTCAACGTGCTGACGGCCTGGCAGCTTTGGCGACCAGGACAGCCCGAGGGCCGGCGCCACAGCCTGCTGTTGTGTGCCTACATAGCTGTCTTTGTCATCTGCTGGCTGCCCTACCACGTGACCCTGCTACTGCTCACACTGCACGGGACCCACATCTCCCTCCACTGCCAACTGGCCGACCTGATCTACTTCTTCTATGACATCATTGACTGTTTCTCCATGCTTCACTGCGTCCTCAATCCCATCCTCTACAACTTTCTTGGCCCGAGCTTCCGGGGCCAGCTGCTGGACGCTGTGGTCCAGTACCTTCCCAAGGACCAGGCCAGGACAGGTGCACGTGCTTCCTCTTCCTCCTCTTCCACCCAGCACTCCATCATCATCACCCAGGACTACCAGTCCACCACAGGCCCCCAGCCCACCCACACCTGAACTCCCAGGCAACCTTTTTGCCTCCAAATGCCTCACCCATCTCCACTCCTCAACCTTTTATATCCAACTGAGGTAGATTCCAAGCTCCTCCACCAGTGATGCAGAAGGCTGGAGGCATAGGTGAGAGATGGGGGGCAACAGGGAGGGGGTCAATTTTGAATATATCTTAAAACACCGAGGTGGGGAGAGAAGGGGCAGGGAGGGGTAAGAACAGGTCCCCGGTGTTGTATTATTTGTCTTGGTCTTTGTATTTAAGGGAGCCACACAGGAAGAAAAGGCGAAATAAATAATAGAGAGACAGCTATGACTCTGAATCTTTGAAAAATCTACACTCTGGCAGGGATGGGAGCGAGCAAGGGCTACAGAGGCGCTGGCAGAGGACGCCAGATGCGCTCATTTCATAAGTCACCCCAGCCGGCCAGAAAGAGCAAGCTCTGTGGGAAACTCACAAACCTTCCTCTTGTGTCTGTGTGCTTGTTGATCTTCCAGCTCACTATGCATGTTGTGGGAACAAGAGGCCAGGGGCCAAGGAACCAGGAGGGAGGCCTCAGCAGGATATGCCCTAGCTGTGCATCCTCAGTGCCCTGATAAGCAGAGGAGTTGGGGACAGGTCTGAGATAGCACTCTGCAGCTGGGTTAGCAGGATGACCTCTCCACCCTGCTCATCTAGGAAACACACATCCATTTCCTTGCCAATAGCTTCTCCCCCTTGGCTATCCTGCTGCCCTCCCCCCAAAGCAGAGGCACTGTCCCAGTTAATGTCCTCCTAGATGACTCCTCCCAGACCTAGGACACTTCAGACTTCTAGGGAGGCGCAGAGCTATCAGAAAGTGCCCCACCCCCAACTCCACCTTTTCCCACAGGAAAGTGTCAGGGGACAGCCCTTCTTGGAGCAGATCTTGGCCTAGGCAGCAGCAGATGCTGACAAAGCTTTTAACCTTCCCATTTGACCACTGCATGGGATGGGGAAGGGCAGAGTGGAAATGTCCCAATTCCGCTGTCATAGGTCAGTTCTCCCTGGCCAAGCTTTTCATAATCTTCCTGTCTGGCAATTTATGTTTAATACCACCTGTTCCACAGATAGGAAAAGTCCTCTTAACAAGTAGACCTGGAAAAGGATCATTTATCAGTTTGGGAAACTAGCACCATGTCCATGAAGAAGTCTTAAGTAAAACCCTAAGAACAGGTTCTGGTGTCCAGCCTCCACGTCCATATCCTTGGCCTCTTAATCCTGCTTGCAGAGTAAGGGGACTGTGGATGGGATCACCATCTCCTGTCCCACTCAAGTACTCAGGGTCCCAGTTTTATGTTGGAGTAACTGTGCACTTCCAGGACGCCGCCTGCTCTACTCCTCAGAACCTGTGCTCGGCAGGTGCGCTGAGCACCGCTACAGCCGTGTCATGCCCAGGCCCCCGCAGGAGTGTGGAGCGAAACCCACATCTGCCATCGCCTGCACACCAGGCCCAGCTCTGAAAGGATTTAAGCTGTAGACAGCTGCCTGGTGGCACAGAACCAGGAGTCTGGGATGTGGCTCCGGTTGTGGTAAGGGCTTAACCTAACAATGCAGAAACCTAATTTAAAACTTTTTTCTCTTGTCCCAAAATAGACACCAAGCCCCTGTCGCTGCCTTTTCTGCTTTGGACGACAGAGGCACTGTCCCAGTTAATGTCCTCCGAGCTGACCTCCTCCCAGACCTAGAACACTTCAGGACACTTGGTTTTTTTGCAGGAAACTTCAGGACACTTTGTTTTTTTTGCAGGAAACCAAATTTTGCATCTTTGTCACATCCCAGTTGCCTCACAGGCCATTTTCCCAAGATCAGTTATCACCCTGGCAGGATATGCCCTTCCTTAGGGCCTCCCACCGTGGGAGGGGGAATGGAGGCTGGCTGTGCTGGCTGCACCAAGGTTGCTCCCACCGCATCTCCTCTGGCCACGTGTATCAACCTCACGAGATCACGCCAAACCTTTGCCTCCTCCCTACTTGAGTCTTCCTCTCCCCTCTTACTTTCCTTCTGTGTCTCTGCACTCAAAAGACATGCTGCATCCCAGTGAACTCACTGTACTGGCAAAACTGTAGCCAAACTCTCAGGGAAGTCAGTGCAGCTGGACACCAGCAGAGTCCCACCATTCTCTCTGGGCTGACAGAAGATACCCTCAGGGATGTGCCCCTCAGAAGCTTGAATCTTCCACTGAATTTCCCACAAAGAAAATAAGTAGGTACGTTAATCCTGGGGAATTCCTGCTACAGGAAAGGAAAACGAGCTGCCTGAAAGAACTTTGGCATCTACTGGGCAGGAATGTGCCACTGAGAGTGCAAGCCCAGATATTGTGAGCTCCAGGTGTGTGCATATTCACAGTAATAGGAAAAGAACTCCCATTTCAAATCTTTTTTTTATTCTAAATAAAAACCACACTTTGTGCTGAACAATGGAATATAAAAGAATCAGATGTACGACTTTAGACATCTACTATTTGGGAAAAAAGTTTACAAAATGTACAAAACTTTACAGCAATAGATAGTAAACACTTAAATATCAGGAGGTCAGTACTTATTAATTTAATGGAAGAAGTCAGACGTCAACAACTCTTCTCTGTTTCATAAGAGATTTTAGCTATTACAGGCAGGGTGGGGGTTGGATGGGGGAAGGGTTTTAAACAAACATCAAAATCAAAACAGTTTCATCTTCATTCTGATATTAAGTCTATGATGCAGAATTGCACTAAAGCCAGTGCCGTGCACCCTGCTTCCTGACTCTGCTCCTGACTTGTTTGGTGCAGGAGTTAAGGAAAAGGACACATGGGACCCCCTCAGATAGGCAGAGAGCATGTCACACAGTCCCCTTCCCATGCCAACAAATTCAGTGTCCATCTGTAAAGGGATTTAAATTTGCTTTGGAAGTTAAGTGGTCTGGGGGCTGGGGAACAGGACACAGCAGGAAGCCAGAAAAGAAAAGTCATCAGGAGCAAAACTTTGACTGAGAAAAATGTATGTAAGCCCAAAGGTTTGTCCCAAAAACAAAGGGGAACTGACAGACCAAAACAGAAGTCACAGGAACTTTCACCCATCTCCTGGTTCTTAGAGGTTCCCTGGCCCAACCTCCATTTCACCTTCTTTCTTCCCAACTAGCCATGAACTGTAGGGACTTCACAGAGTCTTAAAACTGAGGACCAAATACTAAGGTTGCAGCACCAGTGAGTCACCAATGGGTCACTGGGAGTTGGGATACTGAACTCCTCCTCCAGCCACAGCAGCCACTGCTGTTTATCCCCAGGGTGGCACACAACCGTTTTCCCCTAGGAAACAAGTTGGAAATAGCCCTGCATTTGGTTTAATGCTCTATGATCGCCAGCTTGAAATTCTGAATACTCTGTGAAAAAGAGGGCTCCACAAATTATGTTGCTGGTCCAGAGTACAGAACAAGAAAAGAGGGAAAGGGAGACAGAGGACATTCATGAGTCAAACAGAACTTCAGGGCGGTAAGAGAGAGAATACTCAACTGTGCTCCAGGAAAGAAAGGGTAACAGAAACAAATAAGCAGACGGCTGACAAATTAAAACTGCAAAATAAAATGAGTACCTTCCCCAGGTGTCCTAGAACACCCTTTGCCATGACACAGTGTTTCAAGTAAACCAATTAAGAAAAGGCTAAGCTAGGGACAAAGGAAGCAAACGTGACTCCAGAAGTAAACATGGGGGATACACAGAGGGACAGGATTTGGTCAACAAGCCTCATGACATATCCTGTGACATATTTGTCGAGGACCAAATGGACCACCCTGACCAACTGCAGCCTTGGGGTATGGGGTTGCAGTGCTTTGTTTAGTGTTTCAAGGGCAAAGGTTTAAGGATCTGCTTTTTGGTTTACTGGCAAAAGGGAAAAGTTCACAGTTTCAGGTTAAGTATACAGACCACCAGCATCCATGGTACCCTCTGTTAAGGAAAAGGGTTTCTCCAGTATATTTATGTACTTTCAGCTACCTGACTGGGTTCTAGAAATTATCGCCTCTCTCAAACCGGACATTCAAAAATCAGTCCTCACCAACAGTCCAGGAGGGATTATTCATTCTGAAAAGCTTAGCAGACATCTGCTAGTCTGTTACACATTCCCTTCTTAGATTTCTAATGGTCAGTGGAAGGAAAAGCCAGTCAGTAATGAAAAGTTTCACAACACTACTTTCCTGATATGATGTCCTGAGGGGACACCAGTCAAACTGGATTTAGATGGGTCAATGGGGGGGACCTTTAAACTGGCCACTGTGTAAGTCCTTTCTTCTAACAGTCACCCCTCCAGATAGCCAAGTTATGTGCTCCAACTCTGTGGCTTTATCTCCAGGGCTGAGGAGAGGCAGCATGTCCAACGGATATGAGCCTTGCTTTGCTTGTGTGCCTTAACACAGATAAGGACGGCTTCCCAAGCATAGGATGGAAGAGAAACTGTGCAAAAAGGTCCTTCAAGTGACTTGTCCCCTCAATCCAGTCTCTAATCTACTCCAACATGGAAGGGGGAGGAAAGCCCACGAGAGTTAACTGGTTCCAATTCTATCTAGAACTTATACCCACTGCGTAGAGTTCCCTGGATTTATCATGCTAGAGGCTATCTGGAGAGGAAGAAAAGAATTTGCTTGTTTAAAAGGTATGACATGTTCTCCCCTAGTTTGATCCTTAATCCCCAAATCTCTGGCTAGGACCATTCCTCTGGAATATGGCTACTTGCTAGGGAGAAACCCATTTTCCTAAAGTCTTTTACCCAAAAGAGATGCTAGGTAATATGTATACAAAAACAAAAAAATAAATAAATATTAATGTCCAAAAAGGCTTTGTGAGTTAATTAAAACCATTTGCTTGTGAAACAGCCCGGGGTGCTGCTGAGTCCCACAGTAGTGTCAGGGCTGAAGCCGGGACTCCCAGAGCTTGCCTGAGCAAGGTGAGGTAGTATGAGCTGCTGAGGGGCCACCTCATGAACACGTGAGATTGGGGGCCTCTCCCTCAAGCCTTCTTTGGGAAAGACCCCCTAGAAAAACAACTAAGAATGGAACCAACTGGCCTGGAGGACTAGGCAGACACATTCCCAGACACCTGGGGAGGCCTGAACCAGCTGCCATCCAACAGCACCCCCTGGAGGTGAAGCAACCATAGAACATGATAAATTCCAGCAGGTCACAGGTGAGCTGCTAAAGCTCCCCCACTGTCAGCACAAAGTAAACAACAGGTTACCTGACTGGGACAGACAGTCAGAACGCACACCCTGCTACACACCACTAGTTACTCAGGTCCCGTTAATCCCGAAAGGCGCGCAGTTCACCACTCCAGCACTTCACAGAGTCTTCTCATCTACTCTAAGGGTCGAGCTTCTCCAGGTGGGAGACTGGATATTTATTAAGGCAAGGCTGTTGCTGTCAAGAGACATCCCCACCTCTCCACCAGGAAACTCCAGGCCAAAGGAAGTGGCCAAAATGACAGGTGACTACATCAAAGTGACTCCCTGTCTTCTTTGCCCCACCAGGAAAGCCTGGTATCCTGGGAGATCATTCCACAATTTTCTTTGGAAACGAGGAGAAAAGAGAAACCTCCTTTCCTGTCCATCCAGGCTGCCACTTCTAGCGGCACCGCAGGATACCCCTTCTGGCTGGCAAGGACTTGTCCCAAAGCTTTCTAACCTAAATTGAAAGCTTTGTTCCCAGTTTGCATCTAGCTGCCAAAAGATGTTCAGTGTCCAAGCAGCAGATTAGGGCCATGGAGCAAGCAGGCGCCTCCATCTCTGTCTGACATCTATTCCCTACCGAGGTCTGGCACTGGAACCTGAGGTGAGCTGCCCTGCTGACTGGCCTTTTCTGAATAACCACACTCCCAAAATCTTTCTCATAGCTGGCTGTCCCGGTTGGGGACCTGGTGGCAATACCCACAGTGAAAATCTCTTCACTTCCTCGATTCAGTGAGGCTGTTGGTTAGATTCTTAGCAGCATAAAACCTATCAGTAAACTAAAACTACAAAGGCTGGGGAAAAGGATCTAGGTTATAAGAACTGCTTGCCTAGATCCCCAAACCAGCCTCAAAACAATAAAAAACACAGCCCTTCATGGGCAGGAACAGGTATGGAGGTAAATGCAAAAGGGCTGTTGCTTCTCAAAAAAAAGTAACAGCTTATGTGCTATTTCTTCTTTTTTCTTCTTTAAACACAACACAAAAGAAAATTCTTAGCAAGGCAAAATTGTAACTTTAGCTGGGAAGGAACCAACAGTCATGAGAAAATCAATGTCCTGGCTACTGCTAGGTGCTCCCTGACTCTGCAGGCACCCAGTCAGCTGTCTGGGTTCTTTTCTGCCTCTTTGGAATGGATAATGTACATGAAGGTCTGCTCAATAGTGAAGTCAGGAGGGAGGCTGCCTTTGTGCACACCAACGTGTTTGCTCATGAGGTTAAGGGTGGAACTGTAGTGGCCACAGACTGTGCAGCGGTACATGAGGGCCCCCGAGTGCGTCTTGAGGTGGCACTTGATGGTCGAGCGGCCTCGGAAGAACTTGTGGCATACCTTACACTGGTATGGCTTCTCACCCGTGTGAATCCGCCGGTGGTAGTTAAACTCACTTGTGTGCGCAAACCTTTTGCCACAGACCTTGCAGCTATACTTGCTGTTCCCGGGTTGGCCCTGCAGAGCCAGCTCCTCATTCAGAAACTCCTCTGCTGGCAGCTTCCGCTTCTGGAGAGCTGGGTGCTGTAGCCCAAAACCAGGCCGTGCATCAAGGCCTGCACTGTTGCATTTGTGCTGGCTGACGTGGTAGCGATAGGCGGCCTCTGACTTGAAGCTCTGACTGCACAAATGGCAGCGGAAGAGGGCATCTTCCAGACTTTGGTGCACAGCCATGTGCTTCTCTAGAAGATGCCAGTCCACAAAGCTGTTGGCACAGACAGAGCAGGAGAAGACTGAAATGCCAAGATGAGAGAGCGTGTGCCACATGAGGCTGCAGAGGTTGAGATGTCGATGGTCACAGACACTGCAGGCCTGGCCCTTCAAGTTTAAATGATCAAGGATGTGGCCCCGGACCACATGGAAATCTTTGGCCAGTGCTTTTCCACAGGCAGCACATTTCAACTCTGGGGAGGGTGCGCCTGCAAACAGACCCAGCTTTCCAGGCAAGGGATCATTGGGGTGGACAATGATGTTGTTCTCAAATATTCCATCCCGTCGGTGAAGGGTCAGCTGCCACTGGGTAAAGAATTTAGTTTCACACATGTCACAGGAGAAGAGGAAAATACCAATGTGGGACAAGACATGGGTCACCCGGGAGTTTCGGTCTTGGAAATGGGTCTCACAGACCTTGCAGTTGCCTGTCAGCAGGTCCACATGGTCCCGAGCATGCTGCCGGATCAGCTGAATGTTGGGCTCTAGAACTTTCTTACATACCTGGCAGGGCATGGCTTTATTCTCCCGATTGTCGTTCTCTCCAAAAGTCAGCTCGTCCTCACTGTCATCACTCAGCTCAATCACCTCCTCAGTTGTGCCTATTTCCTCAGCAGGGTCTTCAAACTGCAAGTCATCATCCCCTAAGTCCTCCAGCTGCAGCTCATCCATCTGCCCAAAGCCAGCATCTTTGGAGTGGTCACTATTGCTCAGACAGGAGTTGGTCCCAGTGGTAATGTCTATTGCATTGTCAGGGGTGAAGAAGCTGTTTTTACTGAAGTCTCCATTGCTTTGGACTTTGTATGGCTGGCAGGAGATCGTACTGGTCTGGATGCCTGTGCTGACAGTGCCTAGGACCGGCTGGGTCCCCACACTAGGGACAGACGTAAAAGGAGTAGGAGCATCATGGTCTTCCATCTTTGGTGGCAGAGGTGGCTGTGGCAGAGGCAAGCTATGGTTAGTGTCACTGGCAACATTCCTCTCTTCCTCTTTACAGCTCCCTCCAGCATCACTGGGTAACACATAGTTTCTATCAGAACCAAAGTGCTCTCCACCACCCCGGAGTTCTCCAAGGGGATGGGCAGATTCTGCTGAAAGACAACTCAGGGTACTAGAGTGGCCCTCACTGGTGCTGGTCAGGGGCTTGGCCACAGCAGTGCTCTCGAGGTCAGGAAAGGTAGAGTGACAGGCCTGGAGGAGATCCTCCATACCCAGACGCTCAGCCACCTCATAGATGACCCCAACATTGATCAGGTCAGTGAAGAGTTCTGATGTATAAACAAAGCTCAGAATCTTCTCAAAGTTGGCAGGGGTGATAAAGTCCACCACATAGGTCTTGGCAGCATCAAGCCCAGTATTCAGGAAGAGGTTCTGGAAGTAGCCAGCCGCGCAGGCTAGCACAGCCTTGTGGGCTGGGAAGGAGCGGCTCCCCACCACAATGGTGACGTCACACATGGTCTCTGAAAGCCTGCACTTGTTGAGTTCCTTCAGCAGGTTGTTGGGGTGGTTGGTGCTTTGCAGCTTGATCCTCATGCCCATCTTAGCAGCTCCTACGAAGTTACCTCCTTATTAGCACAGTTAATCTGTGGATAGCAAGAGAAAAAGATGAATGGCTAAACACATCCCTGCAAGAGAGGGGCCCTGGAGAGGAAAATACCTCTATTCTGAACACTTCCAAGCTCCTGATAGGAAGCAGGACTGAACAGTCATGGAGAGCTGCTCCATTCAGAGTAGTACAGGCAAGGGCACAATAAAGGACCAGACGATGACATCTCCCCCTGCATGTACCCCAAACACAAAATCACAGTAACAAAACCCAAAGGACTGAAAAAAAAAAATCTGTCAGCTTGGTCTTAAGAATCTGTAAGAGAGTTTATGTGGCCTTTTTGGACAGAAGTCAGTGCCCAGCCAGGGGCATTCCCTAGGACACTAGTTATACTTCACAACCAGAGCAACTGGCTCAGGTTTTTCTCATATTAATTTCCTCCTAAACACAAGCTTTCCTGTCTCACAGAGTGTACTCTCTTCCTTCACAATGCCAAATGCCACCCACATACTTGAGCACAATTATCAAAACTCCATTAGCTACAGAGGAAAAGATAAGGGCACTCTATCTTTTAGTTTTTTGTCATTGCTGTGGACTCTCAGCCCCAAATAAACCCTAAATAAACGTCTGAATACATCTGTCTTGAATTCCCAGTCTCTCTCTACCCATACCACATCCTGTTCTCTGACCTTTCTACATCCCTGTCACCCCACCACCACCACCACCCCTGCTGTCACAGAATCCCCTGTATTCTGTGGATGAAGTTAAAATACTCAGAACCCAGAGAAGTAAAGCAAAGCAGACCACAGTGACTAGTATTTAATATTACTTAAGTATGTTTTATTCCTTTTTTACCACCCTTTCTCCCCTTCCCCTGCAGCCCTAGAAAGAAAACATTGTTGCATCTTCGTTCGGTCTCACGACTCGCCCTAAGCAACGCAGCCCCTTCCTCCATCTCACCAGATTCCAGCCAACAACTCCCAACTTTTTCTGGGGCCCAGGAAGCTTCTGAGTATTGCCGGGTACCAGCCAAGGGTCTCCCGGGGCCCCGGTGGCCACCCATCAACGGCAGGCGGGTCGGGGCACGGGTCAGCCTGATGGGGGGACAAGGGAGTGGGAACATCCCAGGACGCCCCAACAATCCGGTGCCCCCCCCCACTCGCCCCGAGAGCCCAATCCAAGAGGGAAAAGCGTTGGGCGGGCTGGGAAGCGCCATCCGAGAACACCGAGCACCGGGGCCCTCTGCGAGCAGCGCAGGGCTCGCCCAGGCGACCTGACGGGGGCGCGACGCTGGCCAGGGGCGGAGGAAGGGGCGGCGGGGCCGGCCGGGCGCACGGGCGGGCGGGGGTGATGGCCGGCCGGCCGAGGGGAGCAGGCAGGAGGGGGCCCTCCCAGAGAAAGCCCGGGCTGGGGTCGGGCCTCGGCCGGGGGCAGCCCTCGGCCGGCCGCGCTTACCCGGCTCAGCGCGGCCCCGAGCACCATCGCCGCCGCCGCCTCACACAAAGGCCCCGGCCCTCCGTGCCCGGCCCGAAGAGGAGGCGGCGCCGCCGGCCGCGGCCAGACTCTCCATCCGCCGCGCGGCTCGCCGCGCGGGCCCCGGCCGCCCCCGCCGCCCGGCCCGCAGCGCCCCCCGCCGTCCCGGAGGAGGCAGCGCCCCCCGCCGCCCGGCCGCAGCGCCCCCCGCCGTCCCGGAGGAGGCAGCGCCCCCTACGGCGGGGCCCCAGAGCCGCGCGGGGCGTCCCAGCCCCAAGCCTGGCCTTGGCCCAGCTGACCCCGCGGGGAGCACCTCTCCTTCTGCGCCTTGCGTCCGGAGGGTGGAAACACCTCTCTAGACTCTCGTGGCCTTCCCCGCTCTGCCTTCCAAAAGCTCAGATCATCCGCCGTTGCTGTTTTTTACAAAAAGTTCTAAGATTTGATTAATGACCTTCCTGAACGAAGGGATCTGTGACTTTGCACACGACTATATCTCCACTCTTACCACCTTTCCTGGCATAGATAATAAGAGCTTAATTAATAAGCCTGTTTGAATGAATGACGGAGAACTTGAAGGCAGACCAGTAGAGAAGCCTTCTGACAATCCACCACTCCCTACTAGATGGCCAAATGAAGGAAGTCACAGGACCCCACAGGATCCTACCTCTTTCTAGAACTCTGCCTCCCTACCTTTCTCCCAATTCATCTTTTCCAATGCTCCTGCCCAAGAACTGTCATCAAACCCAAACCACCTACCCGGCCAGCCCCGACCCAAAGACAAATTATGAGTCTTGGTCATGTTCTCAACCGAAACGGGACAGGAAGAATCCAAGCAAGCTTTAATGACAGAAAATCCACCAATCTGGACAAGAGCCAGAGTAGTCTCCCAAATCTGTTCCACATTGGTTACAAACACAGCAGTTTTCATAGAGTTACAAAGAAAAAGACATCTAGAGAATTGCAACTTAATCCAAACATTCTACCGCAAGCAACATCAGTGAAGTAGTCTTTAGGAACAACGGAACACTATCTTTTCCCTCCCAATGCTGTCATTCCCTAGGATTATTTCCTCAGTTTCTTAAGATATCCATCCTGGGAGCTGGGATGTCAAGGAAAGAGAATATTGCCTAAGCAAAGTGGGGAAGAGGGTGTGTGTATCCCATAATCTTTTAATTTTAAACTACTCTTAACTGACTTCACTTTCCTATTTCTCAAAAAATAGGAGTACCTCCTCTCCTTCCGTGCCCTGAGACTGGGGGGGCAGGGGTGGGGTGGAAACACCTCTGCAGACTCCCCAGCAGGTGAGGCCATGACTCTCAGGGAGAGTCACCCCACTCTCCCTCCACACCACAGAGGAAGCCCTCAGGCTCCAGAGACCTTCAGTATCACCCTCTCTCCAGTTCCATCCCCTGCTCTACCATCCCTTCCCCTGCTCTCCCATACCATCACCTCCTCTCCCGTCCCATCCTCTCCTGTCCCATCCCTTCCCCTCTCTCCCTCCCTCACCTCTAATCCATTCCATCAGCTGCCTGCCAACAGCACCCTCACAAATCCCCAGCATAGGCCCATGGATGGTGGGTTCCACCCTTCTTTGGTGAATGACCAGCAAGGAGGAGACACATAGGATGTTGCCAACTGATCTAAGCCAGTTTGGCCATTCAGTGATTTTCAGTTCTCTTGATGAATTTGGGAGATTTGTGTGTACTGGGAGAAAGCACTCAAACAAATGCTGCCAAACATGTCTGTTTATTAGCTAATAAAGAGACACAAAAACAGCCTTTAGGACCCATTCTTTCAGTTGGAGGGCAAGGAATCTCACTTTGCAATCTAGTGTTCCAATGGGAGGCCCATCTCTGGGAACCTGGTAACCCAACCTCCCTGAAGTGGAACATGCCACACGGGCAGGCTCCAGAACTCCAGCATGACTTTGGGGGCAGGAGACTGCAGGGCTTGCAAGGGCCTTGGCCTATTCAATCTTACTAATCAATCACCTCAGCCAACTATGAAGTGCTGACCCAGTAAACATGAGCTAACAAACCACCCACCACACAGTCACGATCACACACAGACACAAAGCTAAATGAAGAAGAAAGGCCCGGGAATTTAGTTGCCCTGTAATTGATCAGGTCCCCTTAGGTATCAGAGCTCTTCACATATTCTCCAAGGGCAAAAACAGGAATCTGATTTAAAATTTGTCTTCATATTGCGTGAAGTCCCCAGCGCTGCAATTTTTGTCTGTCCCACCAGAGAGCAACCTTTCTGTATTTATGCTCTTCCTTGGCAAAGTGGCTGCCGTGTCTCAGTGTACTTGCCTGACTCCCACCAAGTCAGAACCAACCCTTGAAGATTTCATTTTCCAAATAAATTCCCCAGACTCAGCAAAATGTCACCACTTTAACACCCTATAAATAGATACTTTTGAAAAGTCAAAGAGCTGACTCGCTGGAGATGGACTGCCGGGTCTAGGGTGGGAGCATTCTTTGACCTTTGGCTATAAAGCTGACACTGATGGTGAGCTCTGCCTCCTCTCCCTGCCTGTCCCCACCATATATGCCAGTGGCCCCAGTCAGGTTCTGGGAAGACAGAACTTTCAGTGGAATGCAAGAACCGAAGGAAGTTGTCTTTGGTTCAGTGGCCCTGTCCTCACACTGCCTTGGGAAATCTGAATATCAACTTTGTGTCAGTGCAATTCAGGGACATAGCCAAGGCCCCCGCACCGGGCTAATTGCTGCAGGGTACGGTAACAGCCACATTACAGAGGAGTCTGAAATAAATGTGCTCCCTTTACAACAGCACCAGTTAATGCTGAAGATACCTGCTCCTCCTTTCTGGCCTCTGCAGTAACTTCCCTGTCCAACCCTGATCCTAGCTGGGTCAGGTTCTGTTTGTTTGTCCACAGCCCCGCTGACAAGCTAGTAAACACTATGTGTGGGTCACCGTCTCATCCCCAGGATCTGTCACAGAACTCATTCTTGGGGACAGAAAAATGATATGGCATCACAGATTCATCCTCCTCTGGGCTGGGCCTTTGTGCAGACTTGACCTTGACCTCCCTCTCTAATTAAGTAGGGTGAATGCAGGGACTGACATCCACCAGGCCCATCCTAGTCATGCAGACAAGCTATTCAGAATATGTTTCTCTTTATCTGGTCTGTGAAAATCTCTGAGTGTAAGAAACCATCAACTATCTTCCAAATTCATTTATATATTTTATGGGTTTTTGAGATAGTCTTATTCTGTTATCCAGGCTAGAGTTCCAAGGCATCAGCCTAGCTCACAGCAACCTCAAACTCCTGGGTTCAAGTGATCCTCCTGCCTCAGTCTCCCAAGTAGCTGAGACTACAGGCCCCTGCCACAACACCTGGCTAATTTTTCTATTATTAGTAAGGACAAGGTCTTGCTTTTCCTCAGGCTGATCTTGAACTAATCTCAAGCAATCCTCCCACCTTAGCCTCCCAGAGTGCTAGGATTACATCTGTGAACCGCCATGCCCAGCCTCATTTATATATTTTTTGATCACTAAAAATCTGATACTAATATGCAAAGCACTGTGTAAGGTATTAATGAGGAAATAGATATGAGAACAAAATAAAGATACTCCCTAGGGCAGCACCTGTGGCTCCAAAGAGTAGGGTGCCGGCCCCATATACTGAAGTTGGCGAGTTCAAACCCAGTCCCAGCCAAAAACCACAAAGTAAAAATAAAAATAAAGATATTCCCATTTAAATATGATGTGTATCACATGTGTGTATTTATGTATAATGTTGCTGGAATAGCAAAGAAAAAAACCCTGCTAGCTAAATAAGGAAACACATCACATCACTCATGTAAAAATCCTTTATTGTTGAGGGGTAGAGAGAGACATTATATTTTTTAATTAGGATACCACAGACACACTACAGGAATCTTTAGGTGATGTCCTTTGGGATTAGGGATATTCAATACACAGCTTCTATGCAAGGGTGGGGTAGAAGAGATGGGGAAGGAGTCCTAGCACAACAATGTTTAAAGAATGGGTGAAAGAGTGGGAAATCGGAGAGCATGCACCTGGGGTGGGGACAGGGAGACAGTGTCTTCATGATGCAGTTCAGTGATCCAGAAGTAGAGTGCTGAGAACCAAAAAAATCCCCCAAATCACATCTCATGTCCTGTAAAACCCCCACTGACCACCCACAGGGGGAGCTTGGGAGAAAGGGAGGGGAGAGAATGAGGGTCTTAGCTCTCAGCTCTCCCCACTGCCTTTCAGCTCGCACACTGAACTCTCCTAGCAGAAGGGGCTCACCCCTTCCCATGTGTATTCGTCACACTACTCTACACACCTGTGCCCATGGCCTGGGGGTGGGGGAAGGGACCATGTGATCCCAGCACCCCAGGAGCCAGGCACACACACACACACACACACACACACACACAGCCTTGTCCAAGGTACCCTCCTGCTAATGCTTCCCTGTGTTACCAGTCCCTCTTCTTCCTAGAAACCTCCCAGAGGGAGGACAGGCCCAGGGATCACTTCCTTTTACACGTGAATGAGATGACACAATGATCTGTGTTGACCCATCTCCCCTAATCTCCTTTAAAGTCAAAAACCAATTGGGGAGGGGGCAGTCATCACGATGTGAAAACAAACCAAAAACTGAAAACAGCCCCCAGGACTTTATGTCCTTTTCTGCATGGCACCTAACAGGTTGAGAATGTTCATGACTGGTGAGATTATGAAAGCTGCAATTATGGGCCTGGTCCCTCTGAAAGAGCCTGGATTCACAAACAAGCATTAAAAGTAGATTTCCACAATGCACTTGTTTTGGCCATTTGTATAAAATACTATGGCAAAATTACACTGTAATTATCTTTATGGCCAGCATGAAATGCTGGGAGAGAGCATGTCATCCAGACATAACTGCCTGTATAATTATCTGGCCAACGGCAGGACTGAAATAACCATCTAATGAGAGCAAAATGATATGGTAAGTGCCATGTAATCAGCGAGTTACAGTTATTATAGCTCTTTGTGCCCTTTCACCCAACACCAAATGGGGGGCCAGACCAGTGTCTGGTCCCAGTGTCATGCACAGGGAGTATCAAGAGGCAGCTCCTCGGTCTCAGGCCTGCCCCCTGGGGACCAGTGAGTGTGGGTAACAGGAATATAGGGTGAGAGGCAGGAGGCTCTCCATGACTACTGAGGCTTCTCCGTCCCTCTCCCTCCCTTTTTGCCCCCCTTCTTTGGAAGCTAGTGAAAAGAAAGCCATCAGCAGAGCTGCTGTTCCCATGTGTGGGAAGACGGTGTCAAGGAGGAAGGTTCTGTGTTTTGACTAGACACTTCCCCAGGGGACTCGCACACTTGCATACCAAGTGAGGAATCTGTCAGCCCACTCGGACCTGGGGACCAGACAGCTCTAGGCAGGCAGACCAGACCCAGTCAGGGGACACACAAGGACATCCCCCACACCTCCCAAACCAGAAGGACCGTCATGAAGCTCGCACACAGCGCTGAGCTCCAGCCACCGCTCTGGACTCTACCCATGCTCTACCTTCCAAACCACAAGCCTGCAAGGGACTAGTATCACCTTCAGTTTTCAGGAGAGGAAACTGAGGCACAGAAGGGTTATTCAGTTTGGCCAAGGAGCTGCAGCTAGAGAGAAGCAGATCCAGGGCTCAGATTCAGCGTTCTCGCATCCGTTACACTATGCAGAAAGCCTAAGATATGGTTTTCAGCTGCGCCCCATTAGATTCCAGAATTTCTTGCATTTCTACCTGAATCACCTACACTTTGAACCTAGAAACCTGGTTTTCTGAATGATCTGAAGGGTTCAGCCCACCTGGGAGTTGGATGTAATAGCTGTAATTACCAGATGATCATCTTGCCATCTTTTGTGCAGATCACAAGAGAACAGAGTCCAAACAACTGAGGTTGCCCATCAGAGAAGCCCTAAGGGAAACCCCTCTCTCCCCATCTCCCACCACTTGCTCCTCCTGCTCAATAGTCAGTGGGCTCCATGGTACAGGAGAGACAATGGGGGTGGGGATGGGGTAGTGTGCTTGCACATGCCTTTAAATGTCTTTGTGTTTGCCCCCTGTTGTGCTGGGGCACTGGCAGTGTATTTTGAGGCAGATTTATGAGTATTCAGGCCTGTAACCTCAGAGAAAATAAATGTACAGCTGGCAACCCCATCCCCAGCCCCCAACACAGTTCCCCTCTCCCCTCTCCAGCCAACAATCCTTACCTCATTCTGCATCAGAATACTTGAGGGTGCCAAAGCTGGGGGCATTCTCTTGATTCACATCAGTAGAAGTATCTGGGATAAACAGCATAGTTAGGAGGGACTTTTTTGAATGCGACCTTCCTCCTGACCCAGTAGCAGAGGGCTGGCTATTAAGGGCAGTGTTAAAAGACACAGTTGGGAGAAAAGACAGAACGTCCCTGTCCCTCCCTCCCAGCTGCCACAGAACTACCTTATAAAGGTTGCCCTGCTCTTCTCTGCTCTGCTGCGGGGGCCTGGGGTGGGGTGCTTGGGGGCTTGGATCCAAGCTGATTAGGAAGAACGAGTCCAGAAACCCCCAGTAAAGCTAAGAAATGTCTGTCTTTTCCTCTGGTGACAAATATGAGGCACTAGACTTCTGCCCTATCCTCGCCACGACTCCAATCCCTTCCATTGCACCTCCTCACACTCCTACCTGGCTGGATGTTCCTCTTGCCCATGAGTCCCACAAAGAAGTCGTGCATGTCCCCTGTAGAAAAGAGCCAGCATCGTCAACAGTGATGATGAGAAAAAGATGCATTTCCCCAGACTTCCCTGTGTCAAGACTTCTGAGGTTGGGTTTCTGGTCTCTGTTCCCTTATCTTGCCGGGCTTGACTCCCCGTAGTTAGCAGGCATATCCCTAAGCCCACTCTCTCCTCCGATCTCTCCCTCCTTCACACCATTTGCCTGGCATAGAATCTTTAGGGCCACGGGGAGAGCTTCTTGTTTCCCAATGACCAGTCAGTGGAGGGAGCGACCCCATGTCCTCACACCTGCTTCCTCCTAGTTCCCTGTGGCCTCTCCCTTTCAGGAAAGACTGGCTGGACAGTTACGCTGCCACACTGTTTGTGCTGAAATGAGGCCAGCCAAAATGTTTCCTGGACCCCACGCCCCTGGAGCTCTGGGAAAGTGGTGAGCAGATACAGGGATGGAGAAGAGGCGACTCACGTTTCTGGGGAAGTGACGATTCCTTAGGGTCTGTGAAACCAAGAACCAGTGTGTAAATGGGGAGTAGACACTAGACAGTGACTATGAGAACTTCAGATCACAACAATCCTCACAGATCCACATCCCGCATCTCCCTCCCCACTGAAAGGGTCCCTGGCTTATCTAATCTTCAGAATCTTGCCCCCACCCTCCTACCAAGGCTGGCCTTGCTCAGCACTTGTAGCAAGCCCTCCAGGGACACTGAGCGGCTGTCGTAGAGTCTCCGGAGCAATGATGACGGGGCCAGCTGATAGAGATTCAAGTCCTTCTAGGGGAGAGAAACAGAGGCTGACGCAGGAGGCTCTCACCCAAATCCACCTGCCCTTTTCCCACAAGAGGCAGGCCCGTCCTGAAACCATCACAGCTGAATCTGACAACCTATTTCCTTTGGGATTCCCTCTCATTTACACGGGAGGAGAAGCCGGCACTCAAAGTGTGGTCTGTGGACCAGTGGCAGAGCAGCTTTAGAAAGCTTGGTAGAGGCTCAGCGCCTGTGGCTCAACAGACTAAGGTGCCAGCTACGTACACCTGAGCTGGCAGGTTCCAATCCAGCCCAGGCCCACCAAACAACAATGACAGCTGCAACCAAAAAATAGCCGGGCATTGTGGCGGGCGCGGTAGTCCCAGCTACTTGGGAGGCGGAGGCAAGAGACTCGCTTGAGCCCAGGAATTGGAGGTTGCTGTGGGCTGTGATGCCACGGCACTCTACCCAGGGTGACAGCTTGAGGCTCTGTCTCAAAAAAAAAAAAGAAAGCTTATTAGAAATGCAAGATCTTGGTCCTACCCAGACTCACTGAAATGGAATCTGTGTTTTTATCAGACCCCCAGGGGATTCCTATGCACAGTGAGCTCTGAGACGCCCAGGCGAAGGAAAGACACTGGGCACTTTTGTAGGCTGGCCAACTGTCCAGGTTTGCCCAGGACTAATGACTTCCTGGATGCGGGACTTTTAGTGTTCATTCTGGGATAGCTGATCATGCTATATCTAAAGCTCAAAGGGGTCTGTCTCCTGGGGTCCCATCTCAGTTCCTGCCACCTGTCAGTGGGAAAGGTCGTAGCTTTTCTTCTCCCTGGCATAACAGGAACCAGTTTGCCCAATGGCATTGTTGTTCTACCAAGTGAGAAAGACCCATCAGATGGCCAGTATCCTCTGGTCTGTGTCCCTCGACTGAGTCACACAGAGCTGAGCTTTCTTTTTTTTTTTTGAGACAGAGCCTCAAGCTGTCACCCTGGGTAGAGTGCTGTGGCATCACAGCCCACAGCAACCTCCAATTCCTGAGGGCTTGATCCTGGGACAGGTGGCAGCAGGCGGCCAGGGTGTATCTGTACTCTGAAATTTTTCCAATATGCACTATGTCTGGATGTTTCTCTCCTGGTTTTCCCACTGCCTCTCACTCTTTCTCCTTCTCCATGGCTTTCTGCCTCTTTCTCTCTCCCTCCCCTTTCTGCCCTGGATCTAGAATCTTGGGAAGGCAACATGCTCAGAAAGGCCCCTTCTTCTCTCCCACCCCACCGAATCCCAGATTCTAGAGCTGCTACCCAGCAGGGGCTCCCGATTGTCCTTATAATTCTTTTTAGTAACGTGGACACAGTGGGTTGGTGGGCATACACCACACATCCAGTTATTGCAGCTGCAAAGAGACAGTGACAACAATCATATTTGAAGATTGTCACCTTGAATCTCATCAGGGCCTCTCTCTCCAGAGCCCAGGCGTCACTGGGCTGCTGTGCACACACAGAAGTGTATTTACGTGGGACGCCCCCCCCCCCCACCGCCCACCAAATGTACCACCCTGGCTGCCGAGGCACACACATATCCTACCATCCTACCCTCTTCCTGCCCCCACTTCCCCTCATCCTTACAGACCCTCAGGAAGGAGTAGGATTGCAATCCCTCCCTTTCATTGACCAAGAGGGGCAGAGGGGACATCTGCTTGGCCAGGGTCCTGCAGCAAGTTTGTCTTGGAAGAGGTCAGACACACTAACTGTCCCAGGCTGGAACTCTGAGGCTCCCGACACAGTGCCTAGACCATGTTTGGCACACCACAGGTGTTTTTTGAATGGGTTCTGGTCTTTTAGATCTAGTGTAACTGCTGCCACGTGCAAGGCTGCCCGTGTGATCTCTCTCGGCCCAGGGAATGGTTTCCAGGCAGCCATTTTCCCCAAATTGTTCGAATACTCTGCCCACCTCCTATAATGAGATGCTACACAGATTTGAGCTGCAGAGACATTTAGACTTCACACACTGAATTCGTAATAAAAGTCCTACCTGTAATCATCTTAAAAGCATTTGTACCAATGTAATTGCTGTCATTTCGAAGCCTTGAAAAGACTCCCTCCCTGCTCTTGCCCTGTACCCCCACCCTGACAATTCCTATTCTTTTTCTTAGAGGAACTTTGGAAATTGGAGCTCAACTTGATTTCTGTTTTTTTGTTTGTTTGTTTTTTCCTATCCTGACTAAGCAGAACATAGAGGTGGGTTAAGGAAGAGGACAGAGGAAGGAGCTGGGATCTGAGAAGCGCCTGAGGTTACCAGGGGTGGGTGAGCAGAAGATAAGGAAATTTATTTGCATTTTGAAAATAAAATAGTACACATAACCAATAGGTGAAAGAGCATACAAATAATCATTTGGGAAAGAAAATTGGACTAGGTTTCATGCCATGGACACAGAACAGACAGGGACAGAACCTTAGAGCACCCTTGCTCAGCCCTGGCAATACTATCCAATCATCAAGTCCCCAGTCAGCCGACCAGACAACGGATTCCTAGGGCACCTTCTTATATACAAGGTGTCAAAGATACACAAATACAAAGACACTTACAAACTCGCCCCGAGAGGGTGTCAGGGAGTGCCACAAATGCACCAGACACATGAGAGGACCAAAAAGGCGGGGCGATCTGAAGGGAGACAGAAGGCCCTGTGATGGATAACCCACACGGCCCCTAGCCCTGCCCTCCACCTTCCTCACTGCAGAGCCCCAGGTCCCCATGGTGTTCCCAGTACTCTGCCAGAGGCTGACCTACCTTGCTGTGGCCCCCGCTGGGCACCACCTGCTCCTGTGACTCCTCACAGGTAGCCCCAAAGCTCCAAGCCAGGTTGAGGGCCAGGATGACTGTGAACAGCAGGGTGCTCCTCATGATGGCTGAGGGGATGGAGTGGCTAGAGCACAGGTGGAAAATGCAGAAGACATTCACGGCAAGCAGCCGGCTTGACCTGCTTCCCAGCTCCCAGCTCTCCTGTGCAAGCCCTGCACTACAGAGGGAATGGCCCCACTCTCTGAGCAGGGGTGCAGCCTGGGCTCTGTTTCCCTGCTCCCCCATCAGACATCTCCCCAGAGGTGACCCGGCAATGATCAGTGGTGTGCTGTCAGGGGGTTCTCACTCCCGAGGTAGATGGCAGATTTATAGCACGGGCACTGGTGGAGAGGTCCTGGGCAGTATTTTCCAGTACTGGGTAACCCCAAGACTTAGACAAAAACTTTCAGCCTTCACTGAAGGCTGCAAACATTAACCCACTCTCCAGCCTCCACTCGCTTTCTGTTCATCTTCCCCTCTGCTGCTCCCTATCAAAGGCTGGATCTCCTTTCTCCCCCCTGCACTGCCTCCTGTGCCTTGATACAGCTCCAGTCCTTGGGCCCTGGTCCCACTCACCTACCTGTGGAGCAGCTCTGTGCCTGGGGCTGGACTCACTCTGGTGCTGCTGCTGGGAGGAGGGACGCAGGGTGGAGGGGCTGGGAAGGTGGCAGGAACTCAGTCCCAGCTCCCTAATAAAGGCTCTGGGAAGGTCTAGGGGAGCTGAGGGGAGGGACTGAGAGTCACCAATCCCAGGGTGGCTGGAGGGGAGGGGGAAGCTGGTAGGGAGTAGGGAGGGAGGAGGATGCAGACTGCAGCCACCCACCCAGACACGCACACACCAGCGGTGACCTGCAGCTGTCCAGCTGCCGACTGTCCAGCAACACGCTGTGAGCTGGGCTCTCTAAGGAATGCTGCACGTGGTTGGTCACAAAATTCCCATGCCTGGCCCAGCTCAATAGGTGTGGACCCTGGGCCTCTTTCCCTTTCTCATTCACCCACCAGCTCCTTGCACTGTACACCTTTGGGCTTGACCGCCAGGCAGGAATAGTGTCAGGCCAGTGCCTCTCTGCCCCCGCCGGGACGACCAGGCTCGGGACCCTGAGGATTGGGGGGGAGTCTGGCATCTCGTGTCCTCCTGCCTCCCTCTGTCCTCCTCACAGTAGGAGGTGCAGCCTTCCATGGGTCCTGGCACGCTGAGGGCCACACTTCTCCGCTACTGCCCTCCACAGAAGCCTCCAGCTTCGGCCTCCTGCCACCCTCACCAGTGCTCCTGTCTGTCCCCCAGCCCTTGGTTGTTTCCCGCAGAGTTCTTGCCTGTCCCTCCTGCTGTCCTGTCAAAGGAACAGAATGATGGCTGAGCTGCTCCCTCCCCCCTACACACCCCCAGCACTGATCTCTTGGTTGCCTCCCTTCTCCTCACCGGTAGGTTTCTCCCATTCTAATCTGTCTCCCAGAAGCTCAGGCATTTTCTCCTCTACCTTTCAAGCCTCTCATTCACACCCTACACAGATGAGGGGATTATCTGCTCCTTTCCTACCCCTGGGAGGGAGACTCAGAGAGAGGCAGAACCAGAGAGAGACGCTACTGCTGAATCAGACCGCGGAGAGGCAAACTCGTTTGTAAAGGGTGCAGGGTTTGAGTGCTTGCAAGGTGCTTCGTGTGGAACAATCCGTTTGATTTTCATCACCACCACCAAGTAAGCAGCAAATATTCCTATTATTCAGGTGAGGAAATGGGTCCAGAAAGTTCAGTCACTTGCTCCAGGACACACAGCTACTAACCAGTGGAAAACAGCTAGAAATTCGGGTTTCTCTTGCTTCGAATCTCCCATTCTTGTTTCTGCACTGACATAAATTTCAACCTGTGAGGGAACAATTGACTGTCCCAGAGGGAGTGGGTGGCCCACCTGCATAGGCGATTTGGGACCTTCTACGCCCTGGGCTTGGGAGAGCGCCACATCTCTAGCTCATATTTACTCCAAAATTCCTGCTTGATGCGGCCGCCCCCATCGCCCTGTTCTAATTGAAATGACCACACATCCTGCATATCCCACTCCCGCACTTACCTTCAGGCCCCTCACACCCAGCATGCGTGGTTTTTGCTTGCGGACTGCCTCCCTACCACCCCTTCCCCGCTAGAATGTCAGTATCGTGCTGGCATGAATTTTTGTTTGTTAGCTATTGCAGCCCCTGCTTTATGTTGTTTGGCATACAGTAGCTTCTCAATTAAAATTTGTTAATGAAACAAGACTAGAAACTAGAGCCAAGGGTTCTTTTTTGGTTTGGGGGGGTGGTTTGCAGTTTTTGGCCAAGGCTGGGTTTGAACCCACCACCTCCGGTATATGGGGCTGGCACTCTACTCCTTTGAGCCACAGGCACCCCCCGAGAGCCAACCTTTTTTAACCTCAGTCCAAATCACGGAGTGGAGCTTCTCAAGTGCTGCTGGGGTGCTCAGGTGTTTGTCTCCCCAGTCTACCCACCCTGGGACAGGGCCACACTGAGAGAAGTCGCCTTGGCTACACAGGGCCCGGTGTTTGCCCCAGAATGTGGGCAACAGCTGGGTCTCAAGATTTTGTTATTATGTGAGAAGCTAACAGGGCCTCATTAAAACCAGCTAATTACAGGACTATATGGGCAAAGAACATGGGCCAGGACCCAGGGTTGGGACCATTTGCTGGATGAAGACTAGAAGTGGGGAGCTGTTTGCATGCAAATGTTGTGACTGGTTCATTCCTGTGAGAAGCTCAGGTGCTGTTCCTAATTGGACCGACAGTCTCCCTCCTCTCCCCCACCCATCTGGAGGTGGAGGCCTAAGCTAGGCAGGCTGGAGGGAGGTGGGCATTCAGGAGCATGTGTCAGACCAAGAGCTACGTCTCTCCATCAAGTCCTTTCCTTTCCCCCCACCAACCCATCTATCCCTGTCCCCAAGCCCTGGCACCAGGGAAGCAGGGTTTCAGCAAAGGTCTACCATAAATAATGTCCTTTGATGAAGCAGCCTCTCACAGAGGATGGCAGGAGCCAAGGATGTGGGGGCAGAGGGATGTCAGGGAGAGCTGATCACCCCTTGATCTCAGGGATTAGCAAAAACTTGAAAGAGCTGATGCCATTTTAGAGAAGTGATGAGGGAGGGAGGGATTGGAGAGCCGAGGAGGGCTGCATTGTGCCTACAAATTACAGGAAATGACATGAAAAGTGGCCACTACAGCTACAGAGCACCTAGGCATTTTTTCTTAGAACACACCTACTCTTTACTTCAGCCATATCTCAGATGTGTCCCTGGCCTAGAGGAGCAGGGGACTTGGAGGCCAGAGCCTCTAGCAGCTCTACCCTTGCAGCTTCCCCCTTCATTGTTAGGGCGGTTTGAAGGTGAGGCCTAGGCATGTTAAGGTTGTGCTGAGTTGGGACAGGTAAGTAGGCAGTTCCCTGAGGTTAGTGGTGGAGGCAGGCCCAGCACTGGTCATAGACACCAGTTGGCCTGATTATGTGAATTATGTCAACCACCTGCACAACCTGTGGACCCTTCAGGGCTATTGGGAGTGAGGATGGTGGGCCCAGAGCCATGGCAACACTAGGTGGGGAAACCAGCACAGGACCGGATGCCAGCTTCTAAGTCCTGCCACATCCAGTGGCTGAGAGATAGTTGGAGAAAACCACACCACAAGGAACAAGAGCCCCTCAGAGACTGGAAAGAAATGGCCTTGGGCCAGGAGGACTGACAGAGCTGGCTAAGCTGTGAGATACAGAATGGCGGCTCCTCAGGGGCTGGGGGAACCCAGGATGGCTTGTGCCCCTCAGAGGCTGAAACAGCCCTGACTTTGAAAGTGCTGGGCTGGGAGGAGAGCACTGGGATGGGAGGGGAGGAGGCCTGGAAAGTGCCAGCCCCGAGATGTTTGGGGGGAAACTGCCCTTATGGGCTTCAGGGGATGAAAACACAAACTTCTGGGCTCCAGAAAAGAGAAAGGCAGAGATAAGAAAGAGCAGGAAAAAGGGAAGAGGAGAAGAGCAAAGAAGGAGGGGAGCCCCAGCCCTGCTTTCAACTAGTACCCACCCCCAGAACTGATGCAGGGGGAGGGGGGAGACCAGGGACCCTAGCCCTGCCCCTTCCACCTCCCCAGCTCCCCGGGCTGGCAGGAAAAGCAAGATAGGGAGCAGCAGCTGCATGTTCTCCTGAAATTGCTTCTGAAATGACCAGACACTTCACTGGGAAAGTGACGACAATTTGGGCCCTGGGAGCAGAAGATGAGGTGGAGAGCGGGGGCGATCAGGCTTCCATCACCAACCCCCTCTTGGCCAGACAAGCTCTTCCTGGCCTGATTCTGAGAAGTCAAGGATGCCGTGAGCTGTTGGGGGTGGGGGAGGCTGGCCAGAGCCTGAGCTACCCCTACTCTGGGCACAGCCCCCCACGCCACAAGGCAGGCTGTAGCCCTCACCCAGCAAGGAACTGCTGACCCCTGTATCCTGTCTCAGCTCAGAGCAGGGTGTACCCGAAGCTTGGGGCTTGTCCTCAGAGAGCAAGATTAACCTGCAGGAAGGAAGCGGGGTTAATCAGGTCTCTCCTGCCAGCATGATCAGCCAGGGCCCTGAGCTGCCGGCAGAGAGAGACCCCAGCCTCAGAGGGCAGGAGACAGGGAAGGGGAGAGAAGGTGGAGCTCGTCCCTGGAGGAACAGACATCCAGAGACAGGAACAAAGGCAGGCCTTGGTAAGCTCTCATAGACCACAGATCCAAATTTCAATGTGAATACATGAGCAGCTTGTTCCCCAAAGGCAGAGTCTATGAGGAAGTGGATATGAAAGGGGGTGGAAAAATACTTAAAATATTATTTAAAATACTAGCTATTAATATTAGAGCCCACAGAAATGGAGACAATGAGATGGTGTGAGACTGCTGAAGACTGAGAAAAAGGTAATGATGATGGCACAGAGGAAAGGGGTCTGGGCATAAGGATGGGAGAATCTCAGTGTCGGGGGCTCCCCTTGTCAATTGATACTAGCTGCGCGGCCCAGCCATGGGACACTGATCACTGATGAGCGAGAAACTGCGGGCAGCAGTTTGGCACCTCGAGTTGCGAGGGAGGCCGCTGGGATGCAGCTCTGTGCTGAGCTTGGGGGTGGAGGGGGCGACAGAGCTCGGGGTACAGGAGACCCTGCGTTCCCCAGCTCACCCAAGCTTGCATGAGCTCTCCAGCCTTGAGCCTCTTTTCAGACTAACTCTCCAAAGGATCCCAGTTTCCGCCGAGGCAGGGATCCTCACTTCTTTCCTTCAGGGACACACTTAATGAATCAGCCCATTGGCCACCTGCGACCTGAGTCCCATCTCTGATGCCTCCACCCCTACCCCAGTCTCTCCAAACCCCTCCAGAGCTCAGCCGGTCAAGGAGCCCAGAGACAATTTCCCTTCCTTTCCTTTCTTATTATTTGCACTCAGTGGCTCTGAGAAGCCCGAGAAAGGGAAAAGGGCATGGGGAAGGGAGTCCAAGTATAACTGGGTGAGAAGATGGGGAAAGAGGGATCCACCCACACTGATCAAATCCTTTGGAAGTCATGTTTTATTAGTGGGCAAAGAAGCTAAGGGTGACGGGAAGCTACTTTTCAAGGAGAATACTGGAAAGGTTTGGGAAAAAGAGGATTCTTCAATCTCCAGTCAGCCCCCATCAGAGGGGTTAGACATGAGATCCTCCCACACAGGAGGGCAGAGCGGGTCAGTGCTGATCAACGAGAGAGAAGCCACTGTCTCAGCCTTTAGGCCTCCTCCTTGTCACTGCACAGTCACCTCCAGGCAATGACTCCCCTTCTTCTTGCAGCTTAGCTTGCTTTTCCCATCACCCCCAGGGCCCTGGATGACATTGACAGCCACATTGCTCTCCTTGAACCTCACGGAGAACCTGGAGGGGAGAACATAGAAAAGCCAAAGCTAACTCCCTCCCTCACTCCTGCTTCCCCCCAATTCCATAATGGCCCCCCTTCCCTGAAGCTAGCACCCCATATCTCCCCCCACCACACCAGACAACTCCCTCCATGCCCCGGAGAACTTGGGTGGGGAGCCTGAGAAACACCTCCAAGCTCTGCCCTGACATGAAATCCTTCACTTTCTGACTGCATGAATTTCCTCGGTCACAATGACCATCAGCCTGGTCATCTGCCCCAAGTCCCTAGCTCGTGGCCTTACTTGTCAGTCACGGTGACTGGAAGCTGCCTCTGCGTGGCATTCAGCACAGCCTGGTACACTTTGGTCAGCAGTTCCACCACGTGGTCACTGACCAGCAGGAAGTCCCCCTTGGAGCCCACCGATGTCACCTTAGGAAGAGGGAAAAATAGCAGGGAAGAGATTCATTCTTTTCTGCTCAGGAGATCAGGGGCATCAAAGGCCCAGAGCCCCATCACCTCCAGCCTGCCCCAGACCCATACCTCCCAATACCTTATTCAGATGTAAGGTAAAGAGCCCGTCTTTAAGGCTAGTGACTGATACCCCAGCCACACTGTCCAGTCCAATGACAATTTTGGTCTGGGACTTCCTGGTGTCTGTGAGAATCACGTGCCCCTTGGTCAGGAGGAGAATCCGAGAAGAAGTCTAGGGACAGAACAGGAAAGGGTTAGAAAGGGCAGGGCTAACCCCCACGGCCCGCCCAGCAGAGCACACAGCCCCTCAGTCTGCTCTCCAGCTGCCAACCCACAGTGCAGACCCGCTGTGGGCAGAGCTTAGCACGCAGGCCTCACCTTGCCATTGCCACGATGCACCTTCCTCACAGTGTCTGCCATCAGAGCAGGCCCTTCCTCCCTGCCTGTCAGCTTCTGTAGCTTGGGGTCCCCTTGTAGCCCAACGTAGTCACCGTGAAATGGAATGGGAACGCTGAGGACACACAGGAGGCGTGTGATGGAGACAAGGACCCTCAAGACTTGCCCCCAGGGTTTCCATCTTAGACGCCCCCCCAAGTGTCCTTCTCCACTCTCCACCCTCTCTCAGTGGCTCCCAGAGCATCATGGTCCGGGACCAACTATCACCTGGGGACTTCTAGAAAGGTAGATTGTGGGCCCCACCCCAGGCCCACTCAAATCAGAGTCCCTGCGGAGGAACGTCTATGTGTTACCAATCCCCCAGGTAACTCTGACGCAGGCTCAAGTTTGAGAACTATTCCTTAGTGGAACTGGCTGCACAGCCTGGGCCCTTACCTCTCAGGGTACGAAGCCTTCTTGCCCTTTAACAGTTCACTGGCACAGAGCTTTTCCCTCAGTACCTCTACTCGCTTTGGGGATAACTGATCCCGGAACTTCTTGCACTGTGAGGAGGGAGGGAGATGAGCTAAGATCCTGGAGGGAGAGGCCAGGGCTGTCAGGGAGGAGAAAGCAGGGAGAAGAGAGACACAGGGGCAAAAGGACAGGCCTGAGACACTTCAGGGAGAGGGCAGGGGCTGGAGGAGGGAACTGAGGGACCCTGGGGAAGGACAACCAAATAGCTGCACCGTGACAGCCTCCTGCCTCACACCCAGGGCCGGGCTTACTGAGCATTTCCTGAATAAAGAACAAATGACATTAAGCTGAATGAAATAAGACAGACACGAAAAGACAAATACTATATGATTTCCACTTATATGTAGGAGCTAGAATAGTCAAATTCATAAAAACGGAAGGTAGATTCTAGGCTGTCAGAGGGTGGGGGAAGGGACAATGGAAGTCACTGTTGGGTACAGATTTCACGCTATGGTAATAAAAAAAGGGCATGGACATGGGAGGTGGTGATGGCCGCACAATGACATGAGTGTACTTAATGACGCTGGAGTGTGCTCTCAAATGTGGTTAAAGTGGTAAATTGCATATATATTTTATCACAATTTTAAATTGGGGGGGAGAATGGAGGAGAGAGGTAGAAAAAAAAAAAAAAAGAACAAAGGAGAAGTCTTGGACCCCCTCACCCTCCACTGGTGAAAGAGCCGCCGCAGCTCCTGGCTGGCTGTTCTGAGGCACTTGTAAGGGACTGGAGGCCACTTGTCGTCCAAGACATTGGTAGATGGCAGATTGTCCCTCAGGTCTAGCAGGAATTTCTGTACCTGGGATGGGAACAGAGGGGTTGAGAGTGGAATGAGGAGAAGAAATACTTCCTGACAGGCAAACTGCCACCCAGACGCGACCACTTAAAAGGAGGAGGCCATGCGGTAGCTCACGCCTGTAATCCTAGAGCTTGGGAGTGGGCTGCTTGAGCTCAGGAGTTCGAGACTAGCCTGAGACTCCATCTCTCCTAAAAACAGAAAAAACTAGCCAGGTGTTGTGGGAGGCACCTGTAGTCCCAGGGACTCAGGAAGCTGAAGCAAAAGGATTGTTTGAGGCCCAGAGACTAAAGTTGCTGTGAGCTATGATGACGCCATAGCACTCAACCCAAGGTGGGAGTGAGACTCTGTGTCAAAAAAGAAATTTTTTTGTCAAAAAAAGGAGGAAGGTCATGGGCAGTGAGCAGCAAGGTGTGAAGGTAAGGAGACAAAGGAGTCCCTGGATCTCTTTCGTGAAGTGCAGGCTGAGGCTGGGAGCTAAGAGGACCTGGCGGGAAACAGCTCCAACCAGAAAGGGGCTTCCAGGCCAGTGAGGTGGGGATCCCGCAGGGAAAGCCGGTCTCAGCACTGTGCTCCTGGAGCTTGCTGTTCTCTCAGCTCACACTTACCCACTCCTCCTCCTGAGGCCAGACCTGCCATTCGAAGCCTCCATCTGGAGCCCAGCCACATGGCACAAGCACAGCCCCTTAACGAGGTGAGTCCCCTGCTCTGCACTATCCTCTTGCCTTAGCTCATGCTCTCTTAGCTCCCCTCGGCAAACCCAGACAGCACCATCTGGGAGACTGAGCTCAAACTCCTCCCTGATTCCCACCCACCAGTCACCTCGCCCTCCCTTCTCTGAAGCCCCATAGCACTTCACCCTTGAACTTCATTTGCATGGAAGACTTCTCCCTCTTCTAGACAGTGAGTCCTTATGATTTAGGATCCCAGATCTCAAGTGCTTTCCCCCTCAACACTTATTGAGTGTCCTCTCTGTGCCTGGCACTATTCTAGGTATAGGGACACAGCAGTGAACGCAGAGGGCAGTCTTGATTCTCACTGGGAAGGGGACAGCCACTAATAAATAATAAATATATGCTGTAATATAAGGATATATATTGATGATATAATGATATCTGCTGTGGGGCAAAGAAGTAAGGCCTAAGACAGGCTGAGTGGTAGCATATTCCAGAAACATAAAGAAAGGCAGTATGGCAGGAATAAGTTGAGCAAGACAAGAGAAGATCAAGACCAGTCAGGGCAGTCACAAATGGCCTTGCAGGTTGCTGTAAGGATGCAGGCTTTTTTTTTTTTGGAGATAATTTCACTCACAGTCGCCCTGGGTAGAGTACAGTGGTATCATCATAGCTTATAGCAACCTCAAACTCTTGGGCTCAAGTGATCCTCCTGCCTCAACCTTCTGAGTAGCTGGGACTATAGGCATACACCACAATGCCCAGCTAGTTTTTCTCCTTTTAGAAGAAACAGAGTCTCGCTCTTGCTCAGGCTGGTCTCAAACACTTGAGCTCAGATGATCCACCTGCCTCAGCCTCCCAGAGTGCTGGGATTACAGGTATGAGCCACCATGCCCAGCCAGCATGTAGGCTTTTTTTTTTTTTTTTTTTTTTTTAGACAGAGCCACAAGCTGTCACCCTGGATAGAGTGCCATGGCATCACAGCTCACAGCAACCTCCAATTCCTGGGCTCAAGCGAGTCTCTTGCCTCTGCCTCCCAAGTAGCTGGGACTGCAGGCGCCCACCATGACGCCCGGCCATTTTTTGGTTCCAGCCGTCATTGTTGTTTGGCGGGCCTGGGCTGGATTCGAACCCGCCAGCTCAGGTGTACGTGGCTGGCGCCTTAGCCCATTGAGCCACAGGCACCGAGCCAGGATGTAGGCTTTTATCCTGAGTGAAATGGAACACCATTAGAGGACTTTAAGCAGAAAAATAACATAGTCTGACTTGAGTGTTTTAAATTTAATATAGCTTGTTTTTTATTTTGATAGTTTTTAAACTTGTAGAAAGTTGAAAAAGCAGTACAATGAATATCCATGTGCTTTATACCCCTCTCCTAAATTTACCAACTGATAATGTCTGCATTCTTCCTCACGTGTGCGCTCTCTCTTGCTCTGACACACACACACATGCAAATCCTTACACCACACCATCCTAAAGTAGGTCATAGGTATCATGACATTTCCCCCTAAAACTTCAGCACGCCATTCCCCAAGAACTGGACATGCACTTAACCGTGACTCCATCACCACACCTAAGACAATCAACATGAATCTGATGACTTCATCCAAAGCAACCCAACTTTCCCCCTACAAACTTCTGGCTTTTAGCTTTGGTTTTATTTTTCCTGTTCCAGGATCCAATCAAGTGTCATCCATGGCCATCTGACTGTTTCCTCTCTCCCAATCTGGAACAAGGACTCCTAAGTTTTTAAATCCCTGAGAGCACCTAGCACCCTGTTTGTTTATGGTACAGAATTATTGACGATATAAAAAAATGACCTGAATTGGATATTTCCTTGCTGTACCACCCACCAGCTGTGGGAGCAAGTTATTTAACCTCTTTGAGCCTTAGTTTTTTATCTATAAAATGGGGGAAAGAAAAGGGCCTCCAGGGTGGCACTCGTGGCTCGGTGAGTAGGGTGCCCGCCCATATACCAAGGGTGGCAGGTTCGAACCGGGCCCCAGCCAAAGCTGAAGAAAAGAAAAGAAAGAAAAAAACAGGCCTACCTCCCAGGGCTGTTGAAAGCATTCAAGTTTTTGTGTATAAAGAGTGTGGCACATGGCAAGCGTTCTAAAGATAAAGGGCACTTGCTGTTACTTACAGCCAAGGCATGCCCATGTGGCCCCTCATGCTCAGGGTGGGGTGGAGAGATCTATTGAAATATTGGTCTAAACCCAGAAATTCTGGGTTGACATTTAGCAGCTGTCTGAAAATACACAGGTGAAAGAAAAGGTGGAAGAAGGCCACTCAGGAGATAAGAGCAAAATCAGATTAAGGACTCAGGTATGTGGCAAGAGAGCACGTACTCTGAGCAGGCAGACACACTGGAGCCAGTACAAGGACACCAGGCAACAGAGGAGGCCCCACATGGAACTTCCTCAGGGAGGGAGAAGTGGAAGACATGAAGGCTCCAGGAGGCAGTGAAGAGGCCCAGAGCTTCAGAACTCCTATTCCTCTCCTCGGCTGAAGGATCCAGCCTCTCACAACAGAGAGGGGCTCCAAAATGTGTCCCGTGACTGAAGGAGAATAGTTGGGCAAGAGTCCCAACTGTCAACAATCCAGTCAGTGGAGGTCAGTTGCACTTTACTCCAGCGTCTGTCCAAGAAATCGTGCCCCTCTTCCTCCTCTTCCTCCTTCTCTCTGACCTTCTTGAGGTCTCACTGGGAGTGCTGCTCCCTCCCTCCTCTCCCTCTGATGCTCCTCTGGTGCACCTCTGCTATCCAACACGCCTCCAGAGATTTTTCTTCTCTCTCCCTGTTTTTCTCCCACTGAAAACTACCCATAGTTTGAATGTGTAGGCCTGGTCCTGGCTTCTTCCTGCCCATTCTGATCCAAGTCCTCCAGAATTAAGTTAGGAATTTACTTCCTGACCTGCCTGCTATAGTTTCAGAGGGGACAAAAGGAAAACCTGATTCCCCCACCTTCACCTCAATCCTAAAATGAGTTGGGGGCTGGGCTAGTTCTTCCATGGAGCTTGGCCTCGGCAACCATTGCTCAACACGCGGCCCGCATCTCTTCTCCAGCCTAGTCACCCATGGACTAGAGCAGCGGTTCTCAACCTGCAGGTCGCGACCCACAGGAACTGTACTAAAGGGCCATGGCATTAGGAAGGTCGAGAACTACTGGACTAGAGGGTGAGTACAGGCTGGAACCTTTTCTTTCCACAGAAAGACTGCAGTGTCTCCACTCAAACCAAAATGCTGTCTGACTCTGCCCCTGGGCCCAAGGCACTGGGACCTGCTCTCTGCAAATTGCTGTCCCATCCCCTCTTCTCCTAGGAATCAAGTACCTGCAGATTGAGGACACTCTTGGGGGAAAGTTTGCAGTCACCTCTTCTCAAACCCCACATGTTCCTCTCCCAAACCTGTCCCCCCCTTCCCCACCCCCACTTCCACCTTAACCCCAACACTTACTATGCTCTTGTAGATAAAATCTGCCAAGGTGAGGGCGGCCCCTGACCGGAAATACTTTCGATAATTCTTGCGGGCCTGGCAGGGACATACAAGAAATGAGCCAAAGTGAATGCAGCTTCTAAAAGGGGCTCTACTATTTTTCAAACACACAAAAAACACAGCAAGGTAAAGAGCCCTAAAGAGGACACTCAGAGCAGAAGGTGAAGCTCTGCTGTCAAGCCAGAGACAGGGACGGCCCAGGGGCAGCCACACCGCTGGACACATCCACGCGCAAAGGTGTGGCCTGGATGCAGCAGGATTCACCCTCTGCTGCTCTGTCTCCCACAGCAGGGGGCACAGCCCAGGAGGAGCCCGGTGAGGGGACCTCTCTCCCACTCCCCATTACCTTCCACCCTCTCACAAAAGCCTGGATCAACAACGCAGATGCCTTCATCTTGTCATACCGTTTCTTTTGCTGTAGGAAACATTGGAGTTGTGAGAAAAACCCTGCCTCTCGAACTCCTCTCGCCCCCCTACTGGAGTGGGACTTTGGGGTGACCGTACCATGTTGCCCCGGAACCAAGAGGAGATGAGGATCTGACTCTTCCGCATCAGCTGATAGTGGGTGCGGCAGCGCCAGCCCCGGTAGGTCTTCTGTATGAGCGTGGCCAGCTGCTGCAGCCTCAGGCGCCTCTGCTCTTCCAGGTCGAAGAGCTAGCGAGGGGGAAGGAAGGGGCACAGAGAGACTGACCGGCAGAGCAGGGCGCTCCCCTCCTGTACCCCACGATGCTGAGGTGTCTTATTTGATCACTTCTTTGTCTTCATTAGTTCATTCATTTATTCATTCCCTTAACACTGAACTCAAACTGCAGCAGGCATGTGCTGGGTGTGGGGAAGGCAGACACAGCAGCTCAGCCCCTAGCCCACAAGAGCTCTGCCTCAGGCAGAGGCGCTTGGAGCCCCAGGTAACACACTGAGCTCCCAAGGCTCATGGTGGGATGGGGGGGGGACAAGGATTCAGTTCCCACAGGTTAAGTTCCTGCAGAGAGGAGACGCCCCATCTACCATCCATTCCAGGTTACAGACACTCCCCTCCCCTCCAGCCTCTTTCTCAGGTGTGCTCAACTATTCCCCCCTCCATCCCCACCAAATCCAAGAGCAGGCTCTAACTCACAGTCTTGGGGCTTCTGATGAAGATCTTTGTCTTCCCAAAAGCCAGCTCCTCTGAGGACAGGCTCAGCTCACCCAGGACCTTCTCGACCCCCTCTCTGTAGGAGCAGATGAGACAAGGCTGTGGACAAGCATCTCAGGAGCTAGTCCCCATCCACCTTTCCCAGAACCCATTCTAGCCTCTGAGAAGCGATCATTCAGTTCATTCCCAAGGCATCCCGAGCACCACCAGGTGTGTGCGGCACCCCCATTTCTCCCTCAGACATGTTTCCTGCACTGACATCCCCCACCCCAAGTCTCACCGGTCTCCACCGTTCCAGTGAGGCCAGGTGCTGCGGCTCAGCAGCCGGTACCTTTCCAGAAAAGACCTGTACACCTGGCGGTAGGCATAGCCTGCCCGTCGCACGCGCACATTCTCCAGCAGCCCCAGGTACCGAGCCTGGGTTGCCACCAGGTCTGAGGAGAACAGACTCCGCTGCTGATGCTCGTTGGGCTTTATGCACCTGGGCAGGGTGGGGCAAGGCACATGCTTCAGGAGCAGACTCTGCGCCCGCATCACTTGTTCCCGTTCTGCACACATTCCCCTCAGTGGGAAACCCTCAAAAGATGTGGACACACTGGCCTTCCTAGTTCCACTCGCTTCTGTACAGTCGCTGCCAAATCTGAGGGCCCCACACACAGGGTGCTCAGCCTCTCACCCGGCTCTGTTTTCTATAAAGAAAGGGCCTCTGACACCCTCATTCCGGGGATACCCCCACATGGATGTGTCTACAGTAATGAGTCCTGCACTGCCATTACAGAGGTAGTGTATTTCCTGGGGAGCCAGCGTGTCACCTGATGTAGTTGGGGTTCTTAGAATACAGGTTCTTCATGAGGATGGCCGCAGAACTCTTAAACTGGGCTCCTGCAGTTGGGGGGCGCTTCAGAGATGCCTGCTTGGGGTCGCCTTCAGGAAACAAGGACCGGAGCAGAGGGTGTTGGGCCTTCCACATGGTCTGGGATAGGTCTCGGAAGAGTAGGTCGTTATTCTTGTCAATAAAGTTGGTCACGTTGTATGTCACCTGTAGAGTAGCAGCGACTGGTTTGGAGACCCCCATGACCTTGTCACAGCACTCGGCCCTCCCCGTCTCATGGTAAAGTATTCCTGGCCTTCCCCACCCTCCAGGGCCTTCCCTATTGCCTTCAGCCTGTGCCTGGGGCCTTAGTCTTTACCCCTAGCCCCGCCATATTACCTTGCCCGCATAGTGGCAGATGCGGAAGCAGCTGAGACCCATGGTGCGGTCATACTGGTGCTGGGCGTTCTGGGTGACTTTGCTCTCATAGTGACCATGCTTAGAGAACTGCTGGTTCAGCTTCGCTAAGAAAGTGGAATCACTGACCACCCCAGGCCGCAGGCACTCCTCATCCAACATGGCCAGGATGCCTCGCTGATTCTAGGGCAGGGGGACAAGAGGAGCCCAACCTAAATCTGGTCCTCCGAGATGGCCATGTTCTCATTGCTGCCCCCTCTGCCTGCTTTGGCATCTTCACCAAGTGGGGAGTCAGGAGAAAGACAAGGGAAGGATGTTCAGGCAACCCGGAGGGGGAGGTCCCAGAGATAAAAGAAAGAGAACTCACATGCTCAATGAGGTTACAGATGATGCCGTTATCAAAATAGTCCACCTGCATCCACGGTATGCCCTGGTGAGGGGAACATGACAAATCACCGAGCAGGTCCAAGTCAAGCCTCCAAAGGCCCTACCAGATCCAGCCTTCCTTCATCTGCCCTACAAATGGTCAGAAAGCCCCATAGTGCAGAGGGTCCTTGGCATGATTTCTATTTATGTCCCCAACCCTGCAAGTTTGGTGGAGAGTCTGTGGGATAGGTGGGGAGACACATGAGCAGAGCCAGAGCAGCGGTGAGAGCAGGTGAGACCATGTAAACATCCCTGTAGGTGGCGGAGGGTGGAGAGGGAAGTGGAAAATGTTGACATAGATCGGGATGGAGATTTCCCTCGTGTGGGAGAGGAGAAAGACCTGTGTGCATGTGGAATACAAAACGGCCACACTCCTCGGCACTCTAAAACCAGAGCACGTGAGTGAGACATCATGTAATTTGATACATCTTCAAAGATCAAAAGATGTGGTTCTCAAACTTGAGTGTACATCACCATCACCAAGAGGGCTTGTGAAAACACAGATTGCTGAGTTCCACTACCCAAGTTTCTAATTCAGCCAGTCTGGGATGGGCCCAGGAATTTGTATTTCCAATATGTTTCCAGGTGATACTGACACTGCTGGTCCAGGACCACGGTTGAAAAGGCACTGGTCTACATGGTAATTTGGGACTGTATAATTTTTTTAAAAGCAAGAGCAGTACACAAGCAGAAGACCCAAAGACAATCATTTAGCCTGCGGATTTGCTGAGCATCAGGCCCACAGGTGGGATGGCTGCTGACCTGGCCCAAGGGCCACACGTCCCAGGCTGCACCAGGCCCAGGTAGGGCTGGCAGCCCAGGCCTTTCTCTCCCTCCTCCCTTACAGGTCTTTAGAGAAAGCAGAATGGAATTAAGTAATGACCTCCCACAACATCCCCAAAATACCTTCCCTAACTGGTTAAATGAATCATGATACCCTTTTTTTTTTTTTTTTTTGAGACAGAGCCTCAAGCTGTCACCCTGGATAGAGCGCTATGGCATCACAGCTCACAGCAACCTCCAATTCCTGGGCTCAAGCAAGTCTCCTGCCTCTGCCTCTCAAGTAGCTGGAACTACAGGCACCCGCCACAATGCCCAGCCATTTTTTGGTTGCAGCCGTCATTGTTGTTTGGCGGGCCCAGGCTGGATTCAAACCCACCAGCTTAGGTATACGTGGTTGGCGCCTTAGCCCGTTGAGCCACAGGCGCCGAGCCGAATCATGATACCTATGTGGCTATAAAAAAGGATCTCTGTGTACTAATATGGAAAGACTATTTTTTTTTTTTGGCCAGGGCTGGGTTTGAACCCATCACCTCCAGCATATGGGGCCGGCGCCTTACTCCTTTGAGCCACAGGCACCACCCGGAAAGACTTCTTGTTAAGTGATGAAAAAGGTGCAAAACAGAGTGTATTTATTGCCATTTGTATAAAGTTTGTGGAAAAATATACTGACAGATTTGGTTTTTTATATGGGAAAGAGACCTCTGGAAAGGAAGTCCATTTGGTTGCCTCTGGGTTGGGAGGAAGGGAACTAAGAGGCTGGGGACACAAGTGGAAAGGGACCTTTCTTTTTTTTTTTTTTTTCTTTCACAAATTGGGCAGCCCCCAAGCCAGAATACAGGCTCCTGGGACCTTCCTTTATATTTTTTAAGCTTTGTGAATTTTGAAGCATGTGAAAGTATTATGTATGTGATCATTTAAATTGTTAACATGCGGCTCAGCGCCTGTGGCTCAACGGGCTAATGCACCAGCCACATACACCTGAACTGACGGGTTCGAATCCAGCCTGGGCCCGCCAAACAACAGTGGCTGCAATCAAAAAATGGCCGGACATTGTAGCGGGCGCCTGTAGTCCCAGCTTCTTGGGAGGCTGAGGCAAGAGACTCGCTTGAGCCCAGGAATTGGAGGTTGCTGTGAGCTGTGATGCCACAGCACTCTATCCAGGGTGACAGCTTGAGGCTCTGTCTCAAAAAAATAAATAAATAAATAAA
>CAUYON010182824.1:0-19472 GCA_963573935.1 Arctocebus calabarensis | reverse complement strand
AGGGTACATAGCACACCCTCTGGGTGAAGGGCTCAGCTATAACTTGAAATTTACCTAACAAGCACAATGTAACCTCTTCATTTGTGCCCTCATTTAATCTGAAAATTTTTGAAAAGCATAGGATTTAATTAATTTTAGAATTAGTTTTGGCTGCAAGTGGCTCAAGATTCAAAATAACAGGAGATTGAATGTGTTGTTAAAGTACAAGTCGGTGGTCCTGAGCCATCTGATGTTCTCTGGTGACAGGAACCCAGGCTCTTCCTAGCTCCTGGCTTCCTCCTTCCTTGGGTAGTCTCATCCTCCATGTCACCTTATGATAGCATGGCGGCAGCTGCATTGGAAATGGTCGGAGAAGTGCATACCCTCTCACTGTAAGGACCCTTCCCGAAGTTGGACGCTCTGCTGTTGCTTATACAACACTGGCCAAATCTAGCTGATATACAGGCTACGAAATGTAGACTTGATTCACGGTACCCACAGGCCTCACTAAATTTGAGGAATTCCATTCCTGAGGAAGAAGAGAGGCTTACTGGGGAAAAGCAGTTGTCTTTGTAACAGTTACAATTTCTTTGAGCACTCTTTCAAGACAGGAACAGTGCTGGGCACTGTCATGATGTTTGCGCTATCTGCCAGCCCTATGCACTTGTCGTTATTATCCCTATGCACTTATTATTATTACTCCTATACAAGCAAAAGGGAAAGTAAAACTGAGAAGTGACTTGCATAAAGTCACACAGCTGGTTAATGCCTGTATCGGAACTGAACCCACGGCCGTGTCATCCAGAGTATGTGTTCATTTCACTGAAGAAACTTTGGGTCCAGTTTTGGGTTGGCCTGTTTACTTGCTGTATGACCTTGAGCCAGTCATCTTTGCAAGCAAAGGTAGATTTACTGCCTCACTTGCACAGACCCCTGCAGAAAGGAGTTTTCTGGAGTTGCAGGGTGCCAGGGTGGCGTTGGAAGTCACCTGGAATTGACAAACCCAAGAAGAAATGGGTCCAACCTCTAAGGCCACAGTAATTTGTTGTGATTTCTTTTCTTATTCTAAATAAATATTTGCTTTGGTTCCCCAAGGTTGTATTTATAACACTGTACTTTCTTCTTTTTAAATTTTGTTATTTATTTATTGAGACAGAGTCTCTAGCTGTCACCCTGGGTAGAGTGCCATAGCGTCACAGCTCACAGTAACCACCAACTCTTGGGCTGAAGTGATTCTCTTGCCTCAGCCTCCCAAGTAGCTGGAGCTACAAGTGCTCACCACAACACCTGGCTATTTTTTGGTTGTAGTTGTCATTGTAGTTTGGCAGGCCTGGGCTGCATTCGATCCTGTCAGCTCCAGTGTATGTGGCTGGCGCCCTAGCCACTGAGCTAAGAGAGTACCACAGATTGTGTGTACTTTAGCTAGCTGTAAGCCTGGATCTGCCCTTCTCTGTATGCCCAAACTGAGCAAAATCCAAAAACTTGAAGTTGAGAGAAATTTTAAATGAAAGTTTAGATCTGAGAAATGGCAGAGCAGAGACCCTGACCAGGAGGGCAGATTCCTCCCAGATTTCCTCCAGAGAGGGGTCTCTTTCCTCCTGACACATTCCCATACCCCTGGGTCTTCTTTAAGGCACATTCTATCTTCTGACCGAATTACTTGTGTCCCTATTGTTCCCCCACTCAGAGGAGCCACTGTTAGAAAGCAGAGACCAGGTATCCCTCCTCTCTGCACATTCCCAGGACTCGAGCAAAAGGCTTGGCACAAAACAGGAGCTAATAAGTAGTTGAATTAAGTTGAATTGAGGAACCTGCGGACTTAGAAACCTAAAAAGGAGCACAAAAAAGTAAAGTTGCTAATGCATTTTTTTTTAATTGTGTGATGTTTTCCAGGCCTCAGTTTTCTTCTGGGAAATGAAAAGTGTTAGATCTATTGATCTCTAGGAGGGCAATTCTGAACTTGACAGTAGCAAACTAATTAACATCTCTGCACTCTACACTCACAGTGCAGTTTTTATACCTTGAATTGAGGTGGAATCCAATCTGGAGGCCTTATGTTCATTAAAAAGGCCTATGGCATTCCTTGGAAGTGTCAGATGCTGACCTGACCGAATTCCAGCAGGGATAATTGCATTCTGACAACTTCAAGTTTCCCTGAACTCTTTAGCTGGATAGGTAAGCCTTGCTTCCAGTCCCAAATTATTTTGCACCGCTGTCCTCAGCCATTTAACAGAGACGTATCTCATTTGTACGCCATTTTGTTCTTTCTGTTCAAGAACTGTGTACTTTTGCTCAGGTTTAATAATAATTTTGACCAGTTAAGACAATGTAAGATTTCAGGTAATTCTCACAGATGAAAGGCTATCCCTGCATGTGGACTTGAAACTGGTTTAGAACCTTATAGTTTGCTCTCCAGTGCCAAAGACAGTCCCTTTGAATGACATGAAAATTTCATCACAGTGATTGATCCCTGTGTTTATGAGAGGAGAATGAAATGAGATGAGAAATCATACTTCCGTTTACAGATGCATGGTCCTAGCTGTAAAATTTGCCAGGGGCCACATGTGTTGCCCAGTCAGTAAAATAAATACAGATATCAGTGGGGTGCACATTTGAGACTCAAACATGTCCAACCTGACTTAATTTGCCTTTCAATCTAATAAAGGAATGCGAATATGTATGAAAGGTGTTGGAAACTGAAGCAGCCCCACAAATACTGGTGTGATTAGGGGGACATTTATTTGCTTATTTTCTGTCTTTTTTTTTTTTTTTCTTTGAGACAGAGTCTCATTTTATCACCCCCGGTAGAATGCCATGGTATCAAAGCAATCTCCAACTCCTGGACTTAGGCGATTCTCTTGCCTCAGCCTTCCGAGTAGCTGGGACTACAGACACCTGCCATAATGCCTGGCTATTTTTTTTACCATTTGGCTGGGCCCAAGTTTGACTGTCACCCTTGGTATATGGGACCGGTGCCCTACTCACTGAGCCACAGGCACGACCCTGTTTATTTTCTGTCTTTGTCATGAAATGCAGTGATAGGAGTGCTAATGTGCCCTGACTTACCCTCATACCCAGTTCCAGCAAGACAGCAGTGTAAAATCATTTGTTTAATATTGAAGAGGTAATTTAACCCATTTTACGAGGCTTAATTTTATTAGAAGCTGCTATAATAGGTTTGCATCTAATCATCTTTCTGGGGTTGTAATAATAACATCCTTAATCCTTGTAATGATGAAATTTTCTCTTCTCCTTTGATGTCTGTGTCAATTACTATCTATTATAATATTTAAATTCTGATTTAGAACGAGTTCCTTCCTTCATCTGTAGCTCTTAAAAAGCCAGGTTGTGAACACAGTGACACAATCAAACCCAAACTTGAACCTGTAATAATCTGGCTTAGGAGCTCAATGACTCTCTGGTGTTTTAAATATTAATAGATGGTTCATTCATTCCATCACCGAATGTTTACTGAGCAATTCCTTTACCTAAGTACAGGTGACAAAAAAATTGCTATACTCATATGACCCTCTGACCTTGCTCCTCCTTGACATGAATAGTATGTGTGTGGTCTGATGATTAAGTTCATGAACTAATGAAAAAGTCTTTAATGGATGGACTAAGTTCTGGTATTGGTTCACAGCTTCCTAAGGGGAGTACTTCCAAAGTAACCGTAGTGATATTCAACAATGAGGTACGTAGCACTTTTTTGGATGCTTAATTGGATGAGTTTGTGAACTTAATTGTCTGAAAAATTGTCTTGGAAAAAAACCTAACAATTTTGTAAGTTCTGTCTAAACAATAAAGTTAAGATATATGATGATGGGACATGGAAGAAAGAAAAGGGATGGGGAGGGGTCATGAATTACAAAGCAAAGGCCATGTAGGAGGACTTTTTAATTATTCTTGGACTTTTCCTGGAGTTCCTTCTCAGAAAAAATGTACCCACTTTCAAAATTTCACTTAGAATTTTAGAAACTCATGGAGGCCCTCCAATAAACCCAGCTCCATAATAGTGTATTTGGGTGAAATTGAGAGAGAGTGCTTAATTTATTATACAAAGCATGTGATGTACTACTTGTAAGATGTCTCCCGGGATCATTGACCTTACCCTGGAGTTTTTCTTTGTGTACCACACACCTAAGAAGGAAAATGAGTCAATACTGATACCTTTACTAGAGTATGAGATGAAGTGAAGCAAATAGAAAGGAGTGGTTTCTCAAAGAAAAACAATGCAAAGTAAAAAAAAAAAAAAGCATCCACTGGGGATAAATGGAAAAAAAAATAGAAACTAAAATTACTATATGAGTCTCTTCTTCCCTCTATGGCTCACTTGACATAGGAAAAATAAAAGGAATATCCATTTCCTTTTTTTTTCCCTAATGGGAAAAAACATATATCTGATACCTGTTAGGTCACCTTTTTAAAAGAGTGCCGAATCCTTAATATGTTAACAAATCATAGAAGAGTATTTTTAAAGTGAGGCATTTGAATTTAACAAGGACTTTCCTTAGAAACCATAACAATTTTAAAAAGGTGAAGGGCATGCACACAATGCAAGGGAAATACTGCATCAACAAAGAGCCCTAAGTATAGCATTTGCTAAAAAATAAAACATGCATATCACTAAGCAGGCAATTTTGAGCCTCATTGTAATGCTTAAAAATAACTTGGTTTCCTAGCTCAATCTTTGTTTTGAGGGCATTTTGGACTTAAAAAAAATTGGATTAGTTGTCGGTCACCCATCATGAGCCATCTAATAATAATAACAAAAATAATAATTCATAACTACTTGGGTGTTTTCTGAGTGCCAGGAACTATTCCGAGAGTTTATGTGTCTTAACGTTTAATCTTCTAGAATCTGCATTAGATTATTCTAGGATCTAATAACAGATATTTCTATTATTCTTATTTTAATGATGATGAAAGTGAGGCAGAGAGAGCCAAGTAACTTGGTGAAAGTCATGTAGTTAGCAATAGAGCTGGAACGAGACTTCTCATGGTCTGGTTCCAGTGCCTGCACTTTTAACTGACAATATTTTTCAGTTTCACATGGGAAATTGAGGCCCAGAGCTCTGGTTTTCCTAGGATAATTCCACTTTGAAACATCTCTTTAGGACTATAGTATTTGCCATTCTATTTATCCTTTTAAGACTATGTATTAGTAGGAATGTAAGGATGACCAAGAATTTTGCTCCAGAAACAATGTACCATTCATTCATTTTCAATAAAAAATATTTATTGACATCTTCTTTGCTGTTTTTCTTATCTCATTGACACGCCTTCTTTGCCTCAGCTTGCTGAATGTTCCTGCATTCCCAGACTTCGAAATCATGGTGGTTGTTTCTTAGTTTTAGACCTTGGTTGGTGTTTTTCTCTATTTACAACCATTTTCCGGTTGAGTTCTTAAGCTTCGTGCCTTTAAACACTATTTGTGTGATGTTGCCACCAAAATTTATACTTTTATCCTTGATTCCTCCCTTTAATAACAGACTTATATATGCTACTGCCCACTTGATAGACACTTAGACGTCTAGTAAGCAACTCAAATTTAACATGCCCCAACCTGAACTACAGATTCCTGTCCCTGCCTCCAAAGCTTGTTTGTGCCATGGTCTTTCCACACCAGTCAATGGCAATTCTACTTTTCTACTCAGGGTAAAAACTTCGATGCCATCCCTGCCTCCTCTGTGTCTATTGTACTCCATTTCTAAGCCATCAGTAAATTCTGTCAGCTCTCTTATCTTGAAATCTAACCAGGACCCAACAACTTTCTGCCACTCTCCTATATTCCCTTGGTTCATGCTATCATTACCTCTCACCTGAGTTATTTCATCAGCCCTGCTCCCACCCTGGCCCATTTTCAGTAGTGTGTCTACAGTATCCTGAAGCACAGCACTCATAGAGATCGTTTGAGAATAGAAGTCAGGTCAAGTGGCTTCTCTGTTCAAAGCCCTCCATGGGCTTCCAACCTCATTTGGTACAAAAGCCAGCATTCTTACAGGACTAATTATGACTGGATCCTTATGGGACCTTATGAGATACTACATCATTTTCTTGCTCAAGCCTCAACTACTTGTCTGACTATATCTCCTTCCACTCTCCCTCCACCATCACTCATTTTCTTCCAACTGCACTGGCCTCCTTCTTTAAACGTGTCAGACACAGTTCCATCCCAGTAGCTTTGGACTTGCTGTTGCCCTGTCTGTCGGACACGCTTGCTTCAGACAACTACATATCTCATTCCCTTACTCCTTCTGTTCTTTGGCTAAATGTCCCTTTGTCAGAGAGGTTGTCTTTGACCCCTTCTCATGATGTGTACCCCATCCTCATGCCTCTAATCATAGAAGAGTATGATTACTCTCCTGTCCTCCCCACCCCTTAAGATTTCCTATAATGTTATTCTGCTTTATTTTCCTCTAAAGTATTTATCAGTGATTGACATTTTATATCTTTATTTGTTCAATGTCTGAATCACCCCATCAGAATTTAAGCTCAGTGAGGGCAGAGACTGTCCTATTTTGTTCTCTGCTGTATACTGAGCACTTGGAGTGCTGTCCTGCACGTAGCTGGTACTCCAGAATTCCTTGTGGACTGACTGAATGAATGAGTGAATGAATGGAGACTGACTATGAATCAGACACTGAGCTCGGCAGGGAACAAGGCAGTGAATCTGGTTATTCCCTTTATTATGTTCACATTATTAGTTGTTGGCATTGTTATTTTCTCCACAATGTAGCTCAAACTGTTTCATAGTCAATTGAAAACAGAAAATGAGGGAAAAATGGGGAAAGATATAGTGGAATAGCATGACAATGGTTAGGGAAAGGGGAGGGTAAATATTTTACTATCTATTGTGTTACAAGAGTTTCAATACTCCGTGTGCTACACTACTATTGTAAATACTGGAGTCTGTTAGAAGGACTCCCCATACAGCCTGTTCCAAAACTGCCCTGTGGACTGTCATTTAACACCCTCTAAAGGGAAGGAAGATAGAAGGCTGTTCATCGTCACGCAGGTACAAATGCTTTTTCACCCAGCATTTTTCTTAGAGCACATCCTACATAAAATTAGGAACATCAATGCTACCTACATTCTCAGGGACAAGTTGGAAATTTTGGAAATTATTTTCCCTCTCACTATTGAAAAATCCACGAGCCCTCTTCTTCTCCTTTCCTATCTAACTTTTTAAAAGCTGGTTTATTTAGTGATAATGGAGTCTCCTTTCTTACTCTATCATGGTTCCCCAGCCACTTTGAGCTGTGAAGGACCATTGTCGGAGCCTTGCTAAATAGAGGGACAGAGACAACATATAAGATTCCTTTATGGCTCATTGACATTTTAGGAATCTTAGCTGGTTACTTTGCTCCGGTGGAAATGCACGTTTTACTTCAGCTGTGTGGTTCAAGGTGTTGGAAGATGGAGCTATCTTTTTTTTTAGCTAGTTGTTCCCAATAATCACAGAATACTGAGTAGATTAATTTTGCTTCTTGAGATTGCATTAGTGGTATAGGCAGGTGAGAATTTGGGGATTTTGCAGGTACTAATTAAAATAACAATAGGTACTATAACATAAGAAATACAGGTGTACCACACTATCCTGACCCAGGGAGAGTTTTCCACCTTTTTCTACCAAACATCTTTGGCAGATATGGAAGACGTCAACTTTAACTGCCATCACCCATCTAAGTTGCCTGGGCTAATGAGTGTTCTGTTCACTGAAAAGGGATTACAGAGTAGGTTGAATGGGTCTGAAAAAAGTCCCAGGAAAAAATGAGAATGACTTTCAAACCATCATTGGGTGGTCATTGGGCAACATGTTGGCGGCTATCATTGGGTTATCCTCATTAGGTGATGGGAAGACAGCTAACATAGCTGCTCAAGTCAGGAGATGCTCAGGGATCACAGGAAAGGAAAGAGAACTAACTCTATTTGGGTCCTGAGCCGGTTCTCTACCGGGGCTTCTCTGGCATGACAACCGATGGTACTTTGGCCAAGTTCAGTCACCTCGCTCTACTTTGTTCTCACCCTGTCTCCCACAGTCTCACTCTCTTCTCTGTATTGGAATCTTTACTTGGTCTGGAGAAAGAAACTAAGATGTAATCATTTAGTCTCATAAATCTTTTTTGAATAACACTTGCTTAGATCACACTTGAAACTCAAGAGCCAAACACATCTTTGCTTCTCCTCCCTAGTTTTACAATGACTCTCTTCTTTAAGGCAAAGGGTGACTTTTATGTAAAACCAGACCGGAGAACAGGGTCCCAGAGTTCATGTGAAGGAATGAGAAATGGAAGAGCAGGTGGAGTGAAGAAGACAGTGCCTCACAGTTCAAAATGTTCTCATACATGTTCTCTTGCCCTATTACCATTTCATTTGCTGGTTGAGATGCACCATGCCAAACTCTAAACCCTGCGGAACCCTTCCTCAGGCAGCTTATTTAACTTGCATAACAACCCCATGGGGAAGGTATTATTTTCTGATTTAACTAATGAGGCCTCCAAAAGCCCAGAGAGGTTAAGCAATGTGTACAAGATCATACAACTGGTAGGTGACAGCGCTTTCATTCAAAGTCAGGGCTTTCTAATTCCCAAAGCCATTTGCTTAAGCTCTCTCATTCACTACCTCTATTGCCACCCCTCAGAGAGGCATTTTGAGCAAATATTGCTGTGCCCCTCTCCCTTGTTTCATTTCCACATTTCTAACATTACTTTAGATGGAGGGCACACATTGGTATCATGGGGTGAACGTTATTTTGGCCTGAGACCTGGGCTTTGTGGTAAGGACGTGTGAATTGCTGGAATGTTAAGGAGTGGGGCTTCTTGCTGCTGTCTGAGCCAGTGCAGAGGTGTCAGCTCTTCTTTTGTCTACCAGGGGTGTCTCCTACAGGAAGCCTTGGAGACCCGCAGGCGCCCAGCCTGCATCCTGCCCTGTCCTTCCTTAAGAGGCTGTGGAAAACAGCAAGCAATTGTTTTCCTCTCTTTCACTCACACATCTCTTAGCTTTCACCTGGGCCTCCTTCTAGTAAACTCTATTCTTCCATTTACCTCTGGATGGCTACTCTGGCCCAATGCCATCTCCACAGGAAAACAAGAAATCCGCCTTTCTAGGATAAGAGATTTCTCATTCCCCACAGTAGATAAAGATTTTTTGGCACATTTTCAAGGATGTTGTAGCTGAATGATCTACCTCTGTGCTTTCTTCCATTTGCTTTTATGACATTTCTTCCATTCTCCATTGTTCCTTGTAACTTTTATTGATGACAAAAGATATCCTCCATTTACATTTGAAAAAAGGTAGCGACTGCTGTTAGGAACCCAGAACAATACCCTCTGAAGCTCAGTTTCAGTCCCACTTACTCAATGGAATAGTCATTTACTATTTTAATAAAATAAAGACCTCTTTTTGTACCTACTGCTGGCTCTGTGAAGTTTATGATCCATGTTTTACATTCATTTCCACGTTTAAATTCTAATATTTGCCGTTTCCCCCGGAGCAGGTTAATACACTGCAGGGAACACTTTCCCTTGATGATGAAAACAGTATTTTTAAGGTAAGTGGGCTTTTAGTTTAAGTGTAACCAGGGGACTCATTAAGGAATGTGTTTAATGTACCAGTATCTGGCTTCTCATTTCTAAACCTCTAGTATGTGTGCTTGAGCTAAAAATATTGTTATTTGATCATTTTGGAGGTGGAGGAATAAACTGTTTGTGTAAGGTTAGTGAAAACTCAGTTAGTAACATCTACGAGCCAATCTCTACAAAGCTTCAAATGATGACATTATCTTTGGGACGTCAGGTAGTTTAAGATCTGACTTTTAAGGCTTATAGCCTCTGAAACCAGATTTGTCATTACACAGAGAAAAGCATTATTCTCTCCAAGACAGAGTTACATTAACTGGGTATGTTAAGATTATTATATAAATTGCCTAATGTCGGTTGATCAACTCATAAAAAGAAATGTAATTATCTTGAATACTTAGTAAGAATCAGTGTTATTCTATCTCTGTAAAAAGACCTCCATGTGAAACCCAATTATAACTAAAGATTGCATGATGATCGTGGAATCTGTACAAAGAGGATTAAATTGATTCTAGTCTTAGCCTAAAATTACCTGATGTAGTGGCTTTACCTCTGGGACTATTGGAGTTTACAAAAATTTTAGAAGCTCGAGACCCATTTTAGACCTAAAATTAGAGCCAGGTATTTGTAATTTTTTTTCCTTAAAAATTCTATATGTGATTCTCTTGGTACGTCAGGATTGAGAGTTTTGGTCTGAAAAGTTTGTCTCTAACATAGGAATGGTTTTGTGGTGGTACCATATTACATAATTCCCTCTCTCTTCAATGGTCCTTAAATCATATCAAGATCTGTTTTGGTTATTTCCATTTGTCTGGGGTAACAAGGATAATCAATTCTCTTTTTAGACAGGCTTTTATAATCTAGAAAAACGCATGCTTTGCCCAGAGTCCTTTTAATTTTGGATAACTTTGCCCATCCCTCCTCTTGCTCATCTTGCACTGATCATACAATGTAGCCTTCCACACAAGCACCACCTTGTTGTTGTTTGTTTGTTTGTTTCTCCGTAAGTTTTAAAAGACTCCTTTTATTTTAATCTGATATTCTGCTTTTGCAACCAACAAGTCCAAATTTGGAGCTGCGTGCTATAATCCCAGCACTCTGGGGGTCGGGGGGGGGCGCAGCGCTGAAGTGGAAAGATTGCCTGAGCTCACAGTTTCCAGACTGGCCTGAGCCAGAGCAAGACCTAGTCTCTAAAAATAGCTGGGCATTGTGACCAGTGTCTGTAGTTCCAGCCACTTGGGAGGCTGAGGCAATAGAATTGCTTGCGTCTAAGAGTTTGAGGTTGCTGTGAGCTATGATGCCATAGTACTCTACTGAGGGTGACAAAGAGAGATTTTTGTTTCAAAAAACAAACAAACAAAACCAAATTAGTGGGCAAAGGAAGGTTTTTTCCCCTCCAGCCATGTGGGTTTATGTAGAAATAAGATATTCCACAAAAACATGTATTTGTTGTTATAAGAATCACAACAAGAGGCTTTCAACACTTTCTCCAGATTGTAGTCAGAATGATCTTTCTTGAAACATCAATTTGATCATGCCAGTCCCCTTCAATGAATTCCTGTAGCTCTTGTGCTTAAGTCTAAACTCTGAAACTTGCTTCCCAGGCAGCAGGCAGAGTGATACGTACATCACTCACTTCTCTCATCTCTCACTCCACAGTGATGCTTCAAGCTGTTTCTGCTCTTTGTTCACTTCCTTGAATATGTGTATCTCTTACATTTTCTCTGCCAAGGACACTTACCATGCTCTTTTTCAAGTTCTTACTCACCCATTATCTTCTCTCCCCCTTTGATTCCCTGCCTCAATGTCATGTCGTTTGTGAGGCCTTCTCTCATGTCCTGTCTTGGCTTAGGGATATTAACCACAACCTTCTGTGATGCCCTTGATTTCCATGGTCAAACTATTATCATGTTTTTGAAAATTGCTCAGTGAACTTGCCATTGCTTTTACCTAAAGTCCAAATTGAGCTTAGTATGTAATCAATTAGCCCACCTCTGGTAATCTTATTCCTCTATCTTCTGGACTACTCTTTCTCAAGGCCTTTTGATTCCATTCATTATAGGTGACTTCTTAGCCATCTATAACTGCCTTTATCATCATGTCAATCCACCAGAGACATCTCGGCCTTTTGTCTCTGATTCACATTGTGATCAGAATTAAACATCTGTTCTTTCCTAGTGTCTATAGGTAAAAGTAGAGAGGTGTGATATTTTCAAGGTGGATCTAGTTAAAAACTTTTAAGACATTCTCTTTCTTTACTGCTTCTAAGCTGCATTTCTAAAGACAAGCGCTCTTGCTGTTAATCAGAGTGCTGTGCTTCCTAATGTCTTTATGAAATTGAATAAGGGAGAGAGAACCCTTTGTAAGCATAGGATCCCAGTCAATCACATTTCACAGGCTTAACTGGGAGGAAGCTAGTTTATCAATGTGTTTGAACAGATCTCAAATTTCTCAGTAGAGTTAGGATTTCACGTGTTTTTTAATTTTTTCTATATTGACTTTGTGTTAAATGTTTCCCTAAATGGGATTTCATTTTTAGAACTCTTAAAGGTATAAATAAATCCACAAACTTTTCAAATAATCCTTTGTTAAGCTATATGACTATATTTAACTGAATCTCTCTGGTTTGGCAAATTCCGTTGCTGTATATATAGAAGCTTTATCTTTCTCCAGTCATCATATAAAGGGAACAATGTTTCCCCAGCCTTTCTGCAATCTTTCTTCCCATCCTGGGTTCCCATATTCTCTTTGCATATACCCCACTTTTCAGAAAGACCTGGATCCACTTTCGGCTCACTGTCTTAAAAAGCTCTGTTATTTGAATTTTTAGTTTCCTGCTCTAAGGGCTAGTAATATGCAATGGGAAAAACTAACTGAGATAATACACTTAAAATACAAGGTCTGGAAATTAAGTGTGTGAATTCATCCTAGAAAAAGTGTTACGCACTTCATTGCTGAGTATCCCTACAGTCTCTTTGGAAGTACTCCCTTTGGGAAGCTATGCACTAATGCCAGTGCCTAGTTCACCCTTCAAAGCACTTTTTTAAAGATGAGTTCTCAAACTTAATTTTTGGAACCTGGACAGTGACAGCTATGGCCAATCCAGAAAAAGAGATCAAAAATTGCTGTGAAGGGAAGACTAGGTTCTGGCATTGGTGCCTCGCTTCCCAAGGGGAGGGCTTTTTGGGTGACTATGGTGATAGTCAGCAATGAGGTAAGTAGCACTTTTTCTAGGATGAGTTCCTGAGCTTAGTTGTCCAACCTCCCATGTTCAACCTGGCTCCTGACACAGAACAAGATTAAAAAGATGAGAGTTTGTTTTGATTTCCCTTCAGCCACACTGAATTCTCAATGGATGGAACACATCTTCAAGCCCTCTGTTGTTGTACCTCTTCTTTCCACCGTGAAGCCTTCCCAAACTCTATCAGAATTATTTCCTCCTTTCTCTGGGTATTCACAGCCCCTTTATTCTTACTATGCTTATAACACTTCCTCCTTTACTTTGCGAATCATTAACTTGCCCAAGTGCTGTGAACCCCTCCAGAGGAGAGGCACTGTCTTATTCATTACTGTGTCCCTAGGGATAAAAGTAGCACCCACCTCAGAGGTGGTTGTGGGGGTTAAGTGAGTGAACACCTACAGAGTTCCTAAAAGAGGACCTAGCACACAGAAAATACTCCATCAGCATTAGCTATAGTACTATTTTTATGATTATTATTAGTGCCCAGCACAGCAGCTTATACAGAGCAAGAATTCAATATGGGTTGCACGAATGACAAAATGAGGGAGATACACACACTTTCCATCTCATTCTGTTAGCCTAGCATCTTACAAATAAATTTCAGTGCACTTGACTTCTATATGTTCATCTGCCTTTGTATGCTGACAACATCTCTGTTTTCCTTCAGGAAGCCAACTTTCCCCGTGCAGCTAGTTCAGAGGGTACTAAACTCCTTGCCTCAGCTCCAGGGTGAGCAGCAATCCAGATGTGCTCAGTGAGCATCTCCTATTCCTTGTCCAAGGTGGTATTGTGCATGGAGCATAGCACATGATCCAAGATGATCTAATGAGAGTCAGGCTTGGGACTTTTGTTAGCACTCCTAGAAAAGAGGTGATATTGCCCTCAGGTTGCTAATTTACCCAGATGTGCATTATGGAGCTGCTGGTAGCCATGTTCACTGCTAATGGGAGAGAATCTGTCTGAGAACAAAGCCAACACAAAGCACAGCACAGCCAAAAGATACAGGCAGATGCTCGGTGTTATCTCCTGAGCCTTTGCATTCAGCTCTGTCTGAATTCAGATATCCTCCTAAACCTTTCACATTTGTGTGTAACTAAAAACTGTGGTCTGGGAAACCCTGGGGAATCCCTGAGATCCTTTCAGGTGTCTGCAAGGTTAAAACCTTTTCACAATAATCTGTTCTTTGGCTTTTTCACTGCCATTCCCTCAGGAATGGACAGTGGAACTTGAGAGGTGCAACTGTATGTAATAATGTAGATTTTTTGAATATAGAAGCAAATGTAAGAATGCAACTAGCCAAATAGTAAACGGATTCAGAAAAATGTAACATAATAGTATTCTTCTGACTATTTTTGTTTTGTTTGGGAATACATAATTTTTTTTTTTTTTTTGAGACAGAGCCTCAAGCTGTCACCCTGGATAGAGTGCAGTGACATCACAGCTCACAGCAACCTCCAATTTCTGGGCTCAAGCGAGTCTCCTGCCTCTGCCTCCCAAGTAGCTGGGACTACAGGTGCTTGTCACAATGCCCGGCCATTTTTTGGTTGCAGCCGTCATTGCTGTTTGGCGGGCCCAGGCTGGATTCAAACCCGCCAGCTCAGGTTTACGTGGCTGGCGCCTTAGCCCGTTGAGCCACAGGCGCTGAGCCAATACATAGTTATTTTTTAAATAAAAATGTTATTATACGAAATCCACTTTGGATTTCCCATCCAAAACCACAGAAGCCAAAATAGAGTAGCACAGTTTTCAAACACCAAAAATGAAAAAAACAAAATTCTACATCCAGGGAAAATATTCCTTAGAAATTAAAAGGAACTCCAAAAAAAGTTATTATATAAGTTATATCATGGGCTTATGATTGTTATTATAAATGAATGAATAAATATTGAAAACAATTGTTAGTATGAATTTGTAATATGATAAATATCAAATATATAATCTGTATAAGCAAAAGTTCTTCATGGCGGTCAGGACATAATTTTTAGGAATGTAAGGGAATTCTAGATGGAGCCAAAATATTTATGCTTCTCTAAATTTCATAAGCTAATAAATTTTATTTTTTATGCTGAGGTCATTTTTAGTTGAATCTCTGTCACTACTAAATGAAAGACTCTTGATATTGCATTGCATTTCATAGGAAACTAACATTATTTTTAAAGTCTTGTAGTAAGTTGAAGAATACAGAAAGTGTTGTTGTGTGTTACAATGTGAACTACATATGGGAAAAATACCCTTCTGTATCCTGGTAAAGGGGTGTATGAACCTTTTGTCTTTCTGAAAGCTGCAGATGCTGGAGTGGTTATGAAGAGAAGAGAACACCTTTACACTGTTGGTGGGACTTAAACTAATACAGCCTTTTTGGAAAGAAGTATGGAAAATCCTCAAAGAACTCAAAATAGACTTCTCATTTGATCCTGCAATATCATTACTAGGCATCTACCCAGAAGAAAAAAGAATCACTTCACGGAAAAAACATTTGTACTGGATTGCTTATTGTAGCTCAATTTAACAATTGCCAAGATGCAGAAAAAACCCAAGTGCCCATCACCCCACGAATGGATTAACAAACTGTATTATACTGTAGTATACTATGGAATACTATTCAGCCATAAAAAGATACTTTACATCTTTTGTATTAATTTGGATAGAGTTGGAGAATTTTTTCTTTACTAAAGCATCACAATAATGGAAAAGCAAGTATCCAATGTACTTAATATTAATAAGAAGCCAGTAGATGAACTAATACATGCCCACACAAAAGAAAACTTCAATTTAATTTAAGTTGGTGGGGGGAGGGGAAGGCAGAACAGGGGAGAGGAGGGGAGGGAAGGGGATTGGTGTGCTCTCACCTAATGGGCACAATGTCAGGGCATAGAGCACACCTCCTGGGTGCGGGACACAACTACAACAGGGTCCTTACCTACCAAATGCAAACCATGTAACTTAATCATTTGTACCCTCACATTAATCTGAAATTTAGCAAAAAACAAAGAAAAGAAACCTGTCCTTACAGGCTTACTGGGGGATGTTCCAACCCATTGGGATTGTTGGCTCTGATTTTGGACCAGTAAGACAAATGTTTTAGGTTAAGAGGCAGCAGCTCTTTTGTTTTTCTAACCCATCAAGACAAGATTTTACAGCTTGAACTCTTAAAATCACTTTCCTCTAATGGGGTTTGTCACTTGGTTTTTGACTTTCATCAAAATTGCTCTCAGTTTCGAATTTCCCATGTCAAGAAGCTGCTTTGAAAGTGTCTGAAGATTCAACTGAATGCTGATTTTGGTACTTGGGCCTGACTGATGGATCTGCAGATGAGCCAATCTTGAGAAAGGACCTATAATAGACACTGTGCTTTATTTTTTTCTTTTAAGTTGCAAACATGGGCAAGAATGCATGGACTTATTCAAGCAACACTTAAGCAGAATGTCGTGGTGACATGTCATGATGACATGTGGTGAGAGGAGGCTTCTCTGAAGAGATGAAGTTTGAGCTGAGCCCTGTCGTGGGAAGATGAGGTAAAAGAAAGTTACCGGCAAAATGTAAAGAACAAATACAAGAGGCCCTAACGTGCAAGAGAGCTGGTACCTTTGAAGGCTAGAAAGGGGATCAATGACTAGATTAGAATGAATAATCAAATTCCATGGAGAAAGTGAAGCAGGCAGGAGACAGATCATGCAAATATTATACAATTAAAAGTCATTGAAGGATTTCAAAGGAAGGGTCAGGGGTAAGTCCCTAGTACATAAATGTAGAAAGCAAGGATGCACTTTCCTTGGATTGGCACTCCAGAGGAACGGACCACTGGTGGTTCCTGAGTCTACTCCTGGCTGTTTGGGCTACTATGTCTACTCAGGCTGTTCTTGATATTCAGAAGCAGGTCTTCCACCTCCACCTGTTGAAATCCTACCCAAACTTCAGTGAACCCCTTAGATTCCATAACTCCTAGATGAAGCTGTACATTTGGGCTCATGCAATGTCTGGGCATTAGCATCCAGAAAATCTGGTTTTGGATCCTGGCTCAGTCACTATTCAAATCCCAGTGGGTTTTGCACTTTCTGAGACTCTTGTTTCCTTATAGGTGATAATAACATCCATCTTGAAGAGTTGCTGTGCGGATCAAATGCGATGGCATTTGTAAAGGGCATGGCATATGATAGATGCTTCATAAATGTTAGTTGTCTTCTGCCTTGAAAGGCAATATGATAGTGTTTAAGAGCATGGGCTGTGAATAGGAGAGGTTTGCGTTTGCATCCCACCCTGCTAAAAACTTCATGGGTGATTTTAGGCAGTATTTCACCTCCCCCCAGGTTCCTAATTTGTATATAGAGATAATAAAAGTACTAAAACAATAGGATTGCTGTGAGGATTAAATGAGATAATTTTTTCAGAAAGCACGTGATACACTACTTTCAAATAATAACCACTTCATAAATGTTGGCTATTATAAACCAGAGCAGTACCCAGAGTGACTGCTTAATGAAGCCCATAGTACTTTCTGAATGAATAGCTGTTGGTGGGGTTTGGTAAATTCAGGTCTGGAGCATGGGCAACTGGGCAAGTCCAGGGGGAGAAGAACGGGGAGGGATCACATGCCTGCCCACATGGGCCTCTGAGAGTAAATTCAATAAGGAGGCACAGAACACAGAGTGGGCTCAGGAAGCTGACGGTGACAAACTTTGCCCTTTTCATAATTTTGGTGCGTGAACAACACAAACCGAATCTCCCAAGCTATAAACAAGAATAAACTTCTTTAAAAATACAACTGAATTTCAATGAGTCATATTTCTTCTTGATGGTATTTGGAGAGATCCAGGGTCCAGACGTGATTGCTCCCACAGAATGCTTGCGTCTCTATCTCTGCTGGTGGAGTGGCAAGCTTGCCAGCTCCTCCCAGGGAGCGGGTGGGCATGCAGGCCGGCCGCACTTGATGTTATGATTAGCATCATAAATACTCTAATGCTAACCCCCAGAATCAAGGGGTGCAACCGGCCTTAAATTTTTCAAGTCTTGGGGAAAAGCCAGTAAAGAAGGCTTTAACAATAATTTTGATCCTGATGACTCGTTTCTTCATGTAAGCTCAAACTCTCAAGGCAAGCCTTGCGTTCTAGAATATTCCCAAATATGTGACACATACTCAGCCCCTGGTACAGTGGCTTCCACCATAAACACTCAACTTAGGCTACTGTTTGTTGTTTCCTTGCCTGACATCAGAATGGATTTCTATCCACATATTTTGTTGGAGTTATATTTGGATGCAGAAGGATAGAAAAATCTAAGGATAACATTGACAAAGAGTCAGAGAGTCCTGAAAGTCAGAACTTTCCCTGAAGGAACCTCTTTACCTAACTCCATTCTTATCATAGTCCCTGTAATAGCAGCCCTTAGAGTTGGACAGTATATGGGCTGTGGGACCATTTTTGGCAGCTTTGAAATTTTCAAACTGAAAACCTTTCCATTCCAAAATATGTAAAAGGGAATTGAGCCCCTCTTTTGTACCACCTTACAGATGATCTTAGTCTACTAAAGCAGGCCAAAAGTCCCAGGACTTACTTTTGATTCCCCTTTCTCTCCCTTTGTGCCCAACGTGGCAGCCAGTCTGGTCAGCTTGACTTTTAAAGTATAATGTTGATCTGGTCACTGCTGAGCACCTTCTCTGCTGCCACCTTAGGTCACACCCCTATCTTCTCCCTCCTGCAGGATCTCAGCTGTCTTCTAATTCTGATCCCTACCTAGCAGCCAGCATGCTCTCTGAAATATGTAAGTCAGATTATGTCACTTGCTCTTTTAAAACCCTGTGGGGGCTTCCCATCCTCCTTCAGATAAGATGCAACCTGTTTCTGACATCTTGTGAAGCTCTCCATGATTGGGCCCCCTGCCTGTGTCTCTGATTCTATCTCCTCATTCTCCCTTTTTGCTCACTGGCCAAGCTAACCACCTAGCTGTCCCTAAAAAGCTCCAAATCTGTTTCTTCCTTGGAAATGGTTTTCCCCTACACCAAATGTCTTCCTCCTTTTTAAAATCATTTTTGATCAGCTATCACCTCCTCAGAATGCCTTCCCTAACTGCTTTATCCAAAATGTCTTTCTCAATGAAATTCACTTACAAGCCTTTAACCTGTTTTACTTGCTTCAAAGTATTTACCATGATCTGAAATGTTCTTATTTATTAATGAGTTTACTTATTGTCAGCTAGAATGTAAGCTTCATGGAGGCAGGGGTTTTGTCTTGTTCACTCTTTTTCTTCTATACTTAAAAAAACTCTTAGTACACAGTGGCACTCAATAAATATTTTTTGAATAAGTGCTCAATAAATTTAATTCTTAGTATTCTTAAAGTGTGGCCCTGGAACATTAGCCTTAGAAACAACTGAGAAATTGTTAGAAGCTCAGTTTCTTGGTTTCTGACTTGGATGGACCTACTTAAAAACACCAGGAGCTGGGCCCCACAATCAATGTTTTAAGAAGCTCTCCAGCATATTCTGATGTATGCTCAAGTTTGAGAACTATTGCTTTAAAACAAACACATCAAATATTATTATTATTATTTTTTTATTGAATCATAGTTGTGTACATTAGTTCAACCATGGGGTACAGTGTGGGGGCTTCACATGCAATCTGAGATATTTTATCAACCTGATTGACATACCATTCATGATATTTTCTCGTTTACTAT